>WMED01025253.1:0-11058 GCA_019650415.1 Pipa parva | reverse complement strand
TCCCCAGTAGTTGTTTCATGTGAAGCAGGATGATTTATTAGGCAGCACTGGAAAACTCCCTCAGCAGGAAATGTGTATGTGATGTGTACTGGCCAGGTTTCCATGAGAAGATACCATCCCCAGGACATTTTTGCCTTACTTGCTACTTAACACCTGTGCACAAGTCATCTTTCCCAAGCCCCAGCCTCTCTAATCTCCTGTATTCCAGAAATGTGAAAAACCATGATAGATAAAGGTCAGTACACTGCTTAACCAATAGCAGTTAGAAAGCTTTTTCTTCTTGTGTTTCCTAACTTGCAATAGGGAAAGTGGGGGGGAGCGGGGGTAGGACAATATTTCAGCTCTCATTATATCTAGTCACTGAAACAAAGAGCAAGAATTATTTCTTCCCTAAACTTTTTTTTAGCTATTTGTGTTAGCAATTGGCTTATTATAAAGGAATTTTATATTTATGTGTGCGGTTATATTGACAATATAGTGCCCCTTTAACACCATTTGATACATTTTCCTCACAGTTCCCAAACTCTCTGAAACTATAAAATTGTATTTTGCATTTTAAGAAACCTCACTCATCTTCAGTGATTTACCACGCTTTTACTATATGGGGCATATTTACTAAAGTTGCATTTCTCATATCGCCAGATATTGCCATAGATTTAGCGATATTGGATGATATCACCATAGCCCATTTATTATTATGCGGCAATAGCTCTGCTAGAGCATTATATGCATTTATCCCGGTGATATCGATATCTGTAGAAGCAGTGATACCGGTTGTGTCTATGGGGATGGATATAGGTATCAATATCCATATACATATCCAGGTGTATATCGATATTGATAAGTTACACTTAAAACATAACTCAAGACTACAAACACACTTTGCCCCATTGAAAGTAATGGATAACGCCACCCAGAGAGTGGCGATATATTAAGCAACAGAAATAGCCCAAAAAAAATAAACACTTATCTTAGTAAATAATGCAGAACAGCGTTAAATCAGGAGATATCGATACACAGAGATATCCACTGCGATAATGCCTTCCAGTGCTTTGATAAATAGACGATACTATCGATATTGTTAAATCCAGAGCTAACCAAATTCGTTTTTATAGGGATAAGCAATTCGACTTTAGTAAATGTGCCCCATAATATATGTGTCAAAATGGTCACTGCAGTGAAATGTAAATCTATGGGAAGATTTCTGAAATCTAAATTGTAATAGAAAATAATGCTGTGATACATTTTTATAAACTGACCCTAACATATGGAAAAAAATTCCTATTTTACCATGTTTTGACCATTTGATTCCTTTGAGTAAATTTTATTTATCTTTGTCAGGATACACTATATAGGGAGCTATACTGTATATAAACAGCCTTTTTCCACCAGTATTGCAGCAGTTTTCACCTGCACAAAGTGAATTTCATCACCCAAAAGATTTCCCTGCCTAATGCAGGCAATAAACTATTGTTTCCTATTGAGTTGGTTCAGTCACTTAGCGAAACTCAAAAAAGTTTTCCCATTAAAAAAGGATATTGTCCTGAAATGGAAAGTGAACATAATTGAAAAACACTACAAAGTGTCCCACTTTCAACTGATCGATATTTTTTTTCCACGGCAAACTTATTTTATTGAATCTACTGTATATCATTTAGCAGAATTTAAAATAACAGTGGAACGGAAATCAACAGCAAAACACAGCGAAATGAATCAAGATGGGCTTTATAAATATTTCCCAATTATAATCTTTCAATAAATTGTAGTCGTTTATTCGAAATTGATTTGCAGATATTGTTCCCTATATATCTTCTATAATTTCAATAAAAAATGACTGGGGGAGATTGTATAAATGCAGTAATAAGCAAAGCAGGTATAAGTTCTGTCATTGGAATAACTTCGAGCTGGCACTCACATTACAAAGCTTTGAACGATTTTGAACTATTTTTCAAAAATGTGTTTTCATGCAAAAAAAAGACAGTTGTATTTCATGCTAGGGCTGTGTGCGGGTCTGGTGTCCCAGAGACCCGAGCATAATTTAAAGACACTGGTACAGAAGCCCTGAGGGGTTGCATTGGTGTCAGCTGCATCTGGGTCTGTAAGTCCTTGAGACCTGCTAGCTCTGTCATATCATTTCACCTCTACAAATAAACCCTAACTTTAACCCTTTCTGTGCTTGTTATTTAACTGTTTTAGATATTTTGTTGCAAGTTTGTCTTTTGAAGTGTTGCTGGTGTCTTGGCATTTTAATTTATTTGTTGCTGGTTACTTTATTTACTTTTTTTTTTTTGCACACTGTTTAGGCTTGTTTAAATTTATAGTGATATAGGTTAACTCTATAACAACAAACAATTTTAAGATTTTTAAATCCTATGTTTTACTTAACCGTTTTATTTTTACAAATAAATTAAAGAATGGTAACTACGTTATCAAAAGTGAACTGTGGCCTTTAGAAATATCCCCCTCTGCATCTATGACATATATGTACAAAATTCTAATAAACCTATTTAACACAGAATCACACAAGAGCACAGTGAAGAATGGGTTAGAAATGAAAGTAAAACAAATGGCATTTCCTTTTCTTTATTGGATTACTGTATTTCAAAGATTTTGCAACAGTTTCATTGAGTTCATTGATCTTGGCTGTTAAACAATACAGCTTAAATGAGCAAGGATTGCATTATATACATGCCTAGCAACCAAATGATTTGGGTTTGGAAACTTTAATAAGACAATTTGATATCTTTTACAGCTTGAATAACATCTCATTTATCATATTTTTCCTTGTAAGGACACAGGCTGCTCATATTATCACTGACATAACAACAAAACTGATCTAACTCTTTCATGTTTTACAAAGTGTGAGGGGTGAATGAGACAATACAGATGTCAGGAAAGCAGCTGATGAAGTCAACAGAATGATAAGCCTAGCCTGATTTTTTAACGGTAGGATATTCTAAACTTTTTGTCTATTATTAACACTTTTTTTATGAAGTGGAAAACATTCCTCGGCTCTGTCCGACACAGGGAAATTCCATGACATATAATACTAATAGGGGAAAAGAAAGTCCTTCTAGCAAAGATTTTGTTCACACTATCATATCATGTTAAAGTTGTTAAGCTATGACAACACACCATTTGTGTTTTACAACACTATTACTTGACATGCAGCTTCCTTCTCCCTTCTTAATAGCGTTTTTTTTTCTTTACAGAAATAAAGCCTTGTATATTTTTTTTTTAAATCATCAAGTACTCTTTTATGTTTGACATGAAATGTAAACAAACGTTGTAGCTAGTCAAATGTATGAATCTGTGAAAGTTACTTTTATGAAGTGCATTTAAAAGCATTTTGCCCCAGCAATATTCATTCTTTAGCACAGTATTGTCTGCTCATTAGTTATAATGTTCATTATGGTTGCTTTTTTTTTTCTTTATATGTTCCATATGCGTTTTTTTTATGTCTAGTTAGTCTAATGGTAAAATATATTTTTTTTCCATTTTTATTTTGCTGAAACAGTTATTTTTTCCTGTGATACAGTTATAAGGTGTCAGTTGCAAAATCCTGGAAATAACACAAAAGCAGCCTGCACAGGGATAGTAGGAGGAGGTGCTACTATCAGCCTCTGTTCCAAGTGCTTGTTTCTTTCTTCAATTGCCAGTTTTTTATGCTACATTTCTAGGCCAACCAATTAAATTGACAATTAAGGGCCACATTTTAAAAGAAGTTTAAATTTGCTTCCTCTGCAAGATACATATGCCAGAGACTTGATAAAGGGAGGAAAGACCTCTCAAAAGCTTGTCTATCTAAAACGACTGTTAGTCCAATAAAAAAGGTATTACCAAGTATTGCAATACTTGTTTTTTTTTCTTTAAATATATATTTATATATATCCTTTATATTTTAGCTTTATACTGTATATCTATGATATTTATTATAAATCAGTGAAATATTTGCCTTGGACACATGCATATTTATAAACAGCAAGTTACTGAAAGGGGCATAAATACCAAGAGATATACATAAACAAATTAATAATTTTATTGCACATTTCCACTATTCTGTATATTAATATTTATTCTTCTTGTGAATTTCAGATTCTGCCATATTGTTTTGCTATTTATTTATTTTTTACTTATACATGTTTAAATATGTATTTACATTTATATGTATTTAATTATATGTTTATATAAGTCTTCCTCCTATCTAGATTGTAAGCTCTATGGGGCAGGGACCTCCATCCTCTTGTTTCAGTCATGGTCTGGTTCTTGGTGTGATGTATTTTCTTGATTATATATTTGTAATTTACTTCACTTGTTCTTTGTTAAGCACTTTTCCCTTGTCTGCATTATAGCTGTACTCTGTTAGATTGTACAACGCTGTGTAACCTAGTGGCGCTTTATAAATAAAAATATACAAATACCTACATCAAAATTTTCAATTCAGTTATTTCATATGAAGTGTTAATCATAATACTACATTAATATTTTATATATAATAATTAAAGCAGTGGCAAAACTGGTAAAAAACATAAAAAAAATCATTACAGTTTCAATTAGAATTTTTCTTATTTAGTTTAAAAGATAAAAAGAAGTAAGATAATTTGAAAAAAAAAATCAAAAAGGTGAAACCAGTCTTTTGGCCCTTTGTGTTTCTACATTTCCAGTATTTCTATTTATGGGGCAACAAAATAAAGATAAACTTACTTTAAACAAATTTACTTTAAGGAACATTCATTTTATCCTTTGGAAAATATGCCCCATAGACTAAGCAGGTAATTCAGGAACAATCGAAGTACCCTTGCGAAGCTTCTCATCACTTCGCCGAGACGGGTACGTGCTCACTGGTCTCCTGCACTCGGAGATCAGCAAATGCTTTAAAAGTACTTCGGCTCACCTCACGACCACTCGAGTCGCCTCACCGAGCCGAAGTACCTTTAAAGCGTTTGCTGATCTCTGAGTGCAGGAGACCAGTGTGCACGTACCCGTCTCGGCGAAGTGATGAGAAGCTTCGCAAGGGTACTTTGATCGTTCTTGAATTACCCCCTAAGTGATATACAAAACACTAGTTTTCACCAATTTACTTGTAAACATATCCAAATAAACTATAATTGCTAATAACTTACTATGTTATAAACATTTAAGAGGCCTCTTATTGTATTCATTTTATTTGTGTTTATACATTTCCTCCAATAGATTACATGAAAATAGTAAAGTGACCTTCAGACCTCAAACCATAGCACCTGTTATTGATGTTACTCCTGGCAAATTTACTTGACATTTCCTGTGTGATAACTCAGCTGTGTGTGTGTAGAAGACCTTGCTTTCTCATGACAGCAAAGCTTATTCAACATTTTAAACTGTTGAGGACTTTCGAGATGCACAATCTGACCCATATCAGCAGGGCTCAAGCTGTCCTGCAGTAGGGCATCCTGTCACTCTGAAACACCAAGATTACAGCTAAGTGTTTTGGGGCAAGAGTTGCTGCTTGAGTTACAGAAGCAGTCAACTGAGTGATAATCTGCTTATTTAGTGTGATAAGTGTATAGTAAATCTGTCTATCTTGCCTCACTGCTGTCTGCAAAAAACACACAAGGGATGGATAACATTACACTTAAATGCTTAGTGCCAACTGCCAGAATTAATGTGCCACAACCTTTGTAGTGTGATACATCTGATCAGATGGGTATTCTACTAATGGATCAAAAGAAGGATTGTTTTTAAACACAGAGTCATGGCAGAGGTTAATGCATCTTGTAGAGAAAAAGAGGATCTCAGTCTTTAACAACCAATGACTTACATCATTTCCCCTTCCAGAATGAAATAAATATGTCAATAACCTTAGACTGATTGCACTAGTTTCTATACTGATGCCTAAATAAATGTTACTTATACATGTTTTTTGGGGGGGATGGACCAAGAGTTTTATTTGCTTAAAAATGTATTATTATTATTATTATTATTTAATAGGAATACTAATGTTCAATGCTTCAACATTTTAGGTTCTGTCACTGGCAAGTTATATTTAGTTATCCTATATGTAATTTGTTACAGTTATTCAAATATTGTTAGCTTTGAAAATGTATTTTATTGCTTCTTGACTGTTTTTTATCTTTACTCATAGCAACCATTTTGTTAAAGGAGAACTATAACGCTAAATAAATTCTAAGCAATCCAGAAGTTTATCAGCAGACTTACCGACCACTCAAAGCAATTACTCGATCAGAACCCTCTGTATGTGACTTATAACATCACAAAGTATCTGCCCCCTTGGAGCAAGAATCTTCAAAATTCAGACTTACATGCAGCAGAATGGTAAGTCTGCTGATAAACTTCTGGATGACTTAGATTTTTTTATTGCTATAGCTCTCCTTTGAACAGACCACATACATTCCCTTCGATTTCTATGGTGTTTTAGATTTTACATATTCAGGAAGTGGAAATGAAAGCCCAATTTTAAAGATTAATATCTAAATATCATACTTTATAGACACAGTTTTGAATTTTTGGAAGTGCAGATTGAGTTGAAATTAACAATAAACGTATTTGGGGCATTTTCATTTTCTAGTGTTACTGTTCTCTTATTTCTGTGTACTGACTAGTTATACTCAGCTTGAATGGGGTCATACAAAAAATCTCTCTCTAATGATATAAATACAATCAATTTGACTTCCTAAGAAACACACTTCCCTGGAAGCAGTAAACTGTTGCTGTGCAGTTAATTGAACCATAAAGCATGCATGGATTTAAGATACAAACTGGTTACTCAATGAAACATCAAATCAAGTAAAATATTGTGAAGAGAATTGAGGGTAGCCCATAGCCTTAACAGCAAATCTGCAGTGGTTGAATTCATCCATAGTTATACATGAGCAAGCTTGTCTGCTCTCACATGTATGCCTTTAGCAACTGAAGACTGTTGTCAACTTTTTAACAGCTTCTTTTTAATCTCAGTTAGGAATTTCTGTAGTCTGATATATTGCCTTGTGGAACAGCAATAGCAAAATGATTTGTATTCCTAATACAGTAATATATACCTACTGTAATATCTTTTTACAAATGATTCAATTATCCACCTGTAAATCCAGCCTCAAAAACATATTGCTAAAAAAAGGTAACAAAACAAGAAAAAAAAAAGATAGAGACTAAATGTAATTAAGAATATAAATTATATGAGATAATTTTTTTGCTGAATCTGAAATTTCAAAAATCACCACAGACACATAAGCAATTTTTCTTTCACATAAGGGGTAGCCTGTCAACCCTTAAAGAGATCTTCCACCATATTTCCATGCTTGCTTGTGTTTGCTAGCTGTGTTCACAGCGTATACTGCTTGTGCAACCAGAATGCAAGATATCCTATATTTGGACATTATTTTTTTTCTTCTTCCTGGCTTAAGGCTCTTTTTGTTCATTAATTAAATGTAAATGGGTTCTTCTTTGGGCCACTTCCTTGTTCCTGGTGTCTCCTAGGTAATTCTACAAACGTACATACTGCCATTTTTGGTGCAAGCAGTTGCAGGAAACATATAACTATTGTGTACACCCTTTTTTTCCATTATTTTTTTTTCTCATATTCCTGTTTCCTGACATTTTATTTATTTGTTATCTTACTTACTCTTGATCTGGTACTCTTCTGCTTCTAAATGGTTGTAATTTCTAATTTTTAGCCATCCAATGCTGAAAGTCTAGAGCACCATAGGCTTGCAAGTAAAGTCTAGGCAGGCAGGACTCAAATTATCCATAGAGGGTTGTCTTATAATTTTCTCTGCTAGATAAGAAGAACAAAGCATCTTGTCTAAATTCATTGTTTTTTGTATTTTGTTTCATTCTCGTTTATGTTGTTTACACTGCTTCATATACTAATACATTTCTATTTTTATTATATTTCTGATGACACATTAGCATGCAGAAATAACCAATCATTTCACAAGTTATTGTAAATTTTCCTAAATTCAGAGTAGTTTGTAATTATCTGATCACATGAGGGTTATTCATGTGTTCAAGTGTGAATTTTCACATAGATGCGTGAATTTGTGAAAATTTGCCAGTTCTCTAACTATGCTTATTAGAAATATATGATTATTTACTGCAATGTGAGGAAATCATGTTCAGTTCTACAGCTTACACCTGATATGTATTTATACACCCTATGGAGCACATTTACAAAAAGTCAAACAGGCTTTTTGACTAGTAAATACAGGATAAACAGGCTATATTTAATGACATTGCTGTTTTATCCTATTTACTAAACTGTTCAAAAATCATTTTATCTCCCAGTACAATTATCCACCCTAAGGCTGGCGTAAACTCATTGTTCCATATGGAGATGGTCCTGTCATTTAAATAGTCCAAAATATTTCCCCATCAAAATAAGACATTGATATCAATCTGTAATGGAAGGAACCCTCATAGAAAAGCCCCTGTTAACAATTTATTTCGATGGGGAAACATTTTTATTGATTCTTTATAAATCAGAGGAATTGAAAAGTACAGGGAAACTAAAACTGACAGCGAAATGGGGTGAAATTAATCAATATGGTCCAATAGATCTTAATAAATATGCCCATGTCTATTCCTCACAAAATTTGACAACACGGGTATTCATTGTGCATCAAAATGCAAACTGGCACAAGGTATAATAGTGTCAATTCCCTGATTTTTCTTTGCCAGATGAAAGTAGCAAATTGCGGGCTTATGGTAGAGTTCCATAGGCTGTTACTATTATGTTAACATTTCCCTCAAAAGGCTTAGAAAATATTGTACTTCCCAACAATATGACTGATTATATATACAGCATATACCTGTATATAATACACCACCGCTCTTACTTACCTTACTATGCACTAAAATCACTACATGACTATTTACCATATATCACATCCACATTATGAAGATGTGGGGGTAATTCATAAATCAGCGAAGTAAGCTACGATGTGTTCGGCTCACTTCGCTAATAGTAGTATGCACATGCTGATGTCCTATACGCGGACATCAGCATGCGCATTAAAGGGATTCCCGACTCGGTGAGAACAAAAGAGTTGCCTCGCCGAGACGGGAATCCCTTTAATGCGCATGCTGATGTCTGCGTACAGGACATCAGCATGCGCATACTATTATTAGCGAAGTGAGCCGAACACATCGTAGCTCACTGCACTGCTTTATGAATTACCCCCGTAGTTTAGTAAATCATAGACATTGTCTATGCTACAGTACTTGTAAATTGATGCTTGGGCCATATTTACGAAGGTCAGTTCAACCATATCAATTTCACGCCATTTCTCTGGAAATTTTTGCTTCCCTGTACTTTTCAATTTCCCTGATTTACAAAGGATTGATAAAAATGTTTCCCCATTGAAATAAATCGTTATTGCTAAAAAGCGATGCGCTTTAGCCTGATGGCGGAGAATTCTGTTGGGCGATAAAATGGTTTTTGAACAGTTTAGTAAATAGGAAAAAACAGGGATATCGTTAAATATAGGCTGTTTCTCCTGCATTTACTAGTCGAAAAAGGTGTTTAACTTTAATAAATGTGCCCAATATATGATGCATTCACTTGCATGATAAATATGCCCCTAAAGTTTATTCCCTCTATTCTGGATTCAGTGCAGTTATGTTAGGTGAACTACGTTAGATTGAAAATTAATTTACGTTTTCCTTTGTAGTGAAGAGCTTTTTGGCTTACCCCAATATTACTGATTGCCTTGTATGTTATGCCTCAGAAGCTATTGTTGCTTGTATTGCTTTGTCAGCATCATACAAGATCAAAATATGTCAGTTAGATATGTGCCTTTGAATATCAGTTATGAGAAACAAGCATTTCTGCATAAATGAGTGATTTGCATATCCCCTCACACAGTCTAATAAAACAAAATTACCTACTTGAATAATAGCAGAAATGACACTTTGAATAAAATGGAAGCCTCTTAACTGACTGCTTGTGTTTTAATTTGGAAAGGCGCATGGCAAGTCTGGTGTATGGAACATGAAGTCAAAAATGGAACTGGTAAACAACTACTGTAATGCACTAATAAAATGTCTGCTACTATATAGTGTTGCTCTTGGATAATGAATCAGATAATGCACCAGATATAATAATATTTATGAATTTGTCCAGTTAATTATTTGCTAAAATAATTAAAATATGAAGGCTATAAATTTAATTAAGTAAACTCATTCTGTTATTAAATAGAAGAGGTAGGAGATAAAAAATATTCTGTGAAATACTCAGTAAACAGTGTAATTGCTTTATTGCATCACTGGAACAAACCAAACTGTCCTGATTTATGTGATTCCATCAACCCTTTAATCTTTTGTAACACCCACTGATGCTATCCACAGAAGACATATGAATTCCATACAGCATTAAGGTGATAAAATACCCCATCATTGCTTTTGAGATTATATAATGGAAAACTGTGTTTTAATTCCAAATAATCTACTAGCAAGGAAACCCCAAACTGAAATGATAAGGATGCAATAAGTGTCTGCTGAGCTAAAGTAAAGTCCACCCCCAGACTGTGCATTAGAAGAGAGAGTAGGACTTGAAATATTGCACAATAATTAAGGAATTTCTAACATTCGTCTGATGGTCTAGTGAAAGTTCACCAAATCACAGATTACACATGATTGTCTCTTTGTCCAGAAGGTGGGATGACTCTAATCTTCTCTTCTCATTTCAGTTATTTTTTTATATATAAGTATTTGCAAAAACTAAGCTTATCCTGATATAAAGAAGTTTTCTAAGGGAAGGTTTTACTTCCTATTCTGGCCAAGTCCATAAAGCCACATAGAATGCACTGTGTTTGTGCCTACTGACAATTTTTGACTTACGTCAGGGACTCACCAGACAACAAGAGATCAGGGACTCACCAGACAACAAGAGATCAGGGGCCCACCAGACAACAAGAGATCATTGGCCCACCAGACAACAAGAGATCAGGGGCTCACCAGACAACAAAAGATCAGGGGCCCGCCAGACAACAAGAGATCAGGGACCCTCCAGGCAACAAGAGATCAGGGGCCCACCAGACAACAAGAGATCAGGGGCCCACCAGACAA
>WMED01025252.1:0-11059 GCA_019650415.1 Pipa parva | reverse complement strand
AGCCTTATAAAGGTAGTTTGGCGGGAAGGCACTGCGCCAGAACTTGACGCAACTATGACGTGTCCGTGACGCAATCCTGCGACACATTCCCGCGACCGCGACGGAACCGCGCGCGAACATCGGAAGATCCGACAGGTAACTTTCCTGACATCTGCTCACTTCTGGGTCTATATAAGAGATGTCGGTCAGTCACATAGACCCCACCAAGTTTTGGTGAAACTAACCACCTGCTGATGCTCAGATCAATCTGGGCATATACATTGTGCTGCTGTTAGATCGATCAGGTAAATAAGGTTTACCACTAAAGTTCCCCTTTAAAGAGTACATTTTACTAGTACTGTAGGAATTGCAGTGGTACCTCGGTTTTCAAACAACTTGACTTTCGAACAAATCGGTATTCAACCACGAAATTCCAGAAAAATTTGTCCTGAAATCCAAAGAAATATTTGGAACTCGAACACCCGAGATGAGGCGAATGGCGTTCGTTCAGCCCAGCACGCCTCACCCACAGCATCAATACAAGTCAATCTGTGATTGGATTTCTTATGGGAAAAATTGTTTCAGTTCTCGAGCAAATTGGTTCTCAACCGCACTTCCGGAAGGAATTGTGGTCGAGAACCGAGGTATCACTGTACTGCCGTGCCAATTCAAATGGGATTTTGTTTTTTCTTGTCATACTGGTCCTTTAATATGCAATGCCATACATTATCTAGTTCTTGGGCAATGCCTTGTGAGTTGATTTGTGGCTTGCCACTTTAGGCTAGGTTCACACTAGTGTATTGTGCGCAGCGTATTTTTAAAAACTTCTCCGGCGAAAATATGCTGAGAAAAAAACGCTATAGAAAATCAGGAAAGAACAATACTAATGGAAGCAAAGTGTTTACACTAGCATATCGTTTCGCAGCGTATTACGCTAGAACGCTACCTGCTTTATTTGTTTGGGGCGCACGGAACGCAGCGTATTTTATGGAACTACATTAGTTTCAGTAGGAATTTAACAATTGCGATCACACAGAGTAAAAATGCGCTGCGTTTTCAAACACGTAAAATTTTGTAATAGCAAAAAAGGCAGAGGAAAACGCCAACTAAATCCAAGTGAAAGTAGGAAACATTGGAGGATATTTTCCTGCATTGTCCTTTCAGTAGCTGCTAATTGAATGTTGAAAATACAGAAAAATATCCTCTAATGCAGCGGTTCTCAACCTTTTTGAGACCGCAACCCCGGTGCTGACGTCATGGCCGGACGTTCAGGCCTGACGTCATCACGTGATGACGTTCTGGGCTGACGTTACCATGCAGGAACCCTTATAAAAAGGGACCTGTGAGCGCTTCCGGGCTCCACAGCGGTTCTTGATCCCCGTGAGATGGTCGTGCGACCCCCGCCGGGGTCGCGACCCACAGGTTGAGAACCGCTGCTCTAATGTATGCTACTTTCAGTTGGATTTAGTTTAATCCATTCCTGATTTGAAAAGGATTTTCTTTATAGGTGTTTTTTCCCTGCCTTCTTTTGCTAATACACAATGTACGTCAGTGTAAAAACGCAGCGCACTTTTTCGCTTTGTGTGACCGCAATTGCTAATTTCCTATTGAAACTAATGTAGTCACATACGCTGCGCACAATACGCTAGTGTGAACACTTTTCTTCCATTAGCATTGTTCTCTACGGATTTTCTCTGGTGTTTTTTCTCAGCGTATTTTTGCCAGAGAATTTTTTTTAAATACGCTGCGCACAATACGCTAGTGTGAACCTAGCCTTAAAGTTGGCTTTTCACGCCGGACCCTCATTCGCTTATATTGCCATTGCCGTAATGGAATGTCTGAATATGGATTTCTAAGTGCTGCGGATTTATTAGCCATGTAAAGGGGCATCTCCATGTAGCGATTGGTCACTACAGAAAGCATCAGAGGCAAACCACCAGGTACAACACTGGCATTAGTGTCCTGTGTGGTTTTGTAGCAGCTACTGATGAATAGGCAATAATATTAGTAGTAAATAGTACATTTTTAAACTCCATTCCAATCTCTAGTTATAATTAAACCCTGTGTGACATCATGTTTGTTTTTATGTCATATGATGATGTCATACTTTTAAAGCTTGTGAATGCAGCTAAATGCTAGTGAGTCAGACATTTTGATTTCTTACAGACACCCTGTCTCTAGGTGCTATTGTAGTCACTTTCCTGCCATAGCAACCCGGCTGAAGCAGTTCCCCATTCACTTTACTTGTAATGGAGAGCAGACCATTTGTAATAGGAAAATTATAGATTGAAACCACTACTGAAGAAGATACACAAATTAATAAATTCATAAACTGATCTAGGTCAGGAGTGGGCAAACTTTGAAGAGGAGGGAGCCACCGGCGAAAAAAAAAAAAATTGAGCTGAAAAGGAGGAGGAGCGCACACTCCCAATCACATGACCTGCCAACATCCAATCAGAAGAAGCATCAGAGGTCATGGGCAGGGCTAGGGAGATGTGCTTCGAGCCACAACAATGAGGCTGAAGAGCCGCACTTTGCTGATCCCTGATCTAGGTGGTTTAACGTGGTCGAAAAATGCAATGGTGGTGGTGGGGGGTACTTGTCTACAAAATGGGGGAAAAAAATGATCATTTTGGTGGAATCATAATTGTTTGTTTTTTGTTTTGTTTTTTTACAGCTCCCCAGAACTTGTGAAGAGTGGAAAGAAGTCGCTCAGCAGTTCGAGGACTATTGGAACTTCCCAAACTGTGGAGGGGCAATCGATGGAAAGCACGTGCGCATCAACCCACCCTCTCACAGTGGATCATTCTACTACAATTATAAAGGATTTTTCAGTATTGTTCTCATGGCCATAGTCGACGCCAGACACGAGTTTATTCTGATTGACGTTGGGAAGAATGGGAAGGCCTCCGATGGCAGCGTCATAGAGCAAACTGAATTTTATTGTAAACTTACAGAAAACAAATTGAACCTTCCGTCTTCTGATGACACTAAAGAGGGGCTAAATTTTGTATTTGTAGCTGATGAAGCCTTTGCCTTGCACGAACACTTACTGACTCCTTTTCCTCTAAGCAGTTTAACAAAAGAGAGAGACATTTTTAATTACAGACTTTCCAGAGCGAGACGAGTGGCAGAAAATGCCTTTGGTATTCTTTCAAATCGTTTCAAGATCTTCCACGTCCCCATCAATCTCTCTCCAAAGAAAATTGACATTGTAGTTACGGCATGTTGCTTACTTCATAATTTCCTCATACGCAATAACAGAGAGGCCTACGCACCTCCTGCCATGTTTGATCGGGAAAATATAGAACATGGGACAATAATACCTGGAGAGTGGAGGGGGGAGGTTCCACGTCTGATCCCGCTACAAAATATAGAACTACAACAGAATATTTTAGATGTCATGTCAAGCAGAGACATGTATGTGGAACATTTTAGTGGGCCAGGAGCTGTGGATTGGCAAGATTGCATGGTGTGAAACAGTATTTAACAAGAGTAACCATTGTGATTGCTATGATCCAAAAACCCTTCAGTAGAATAATTTGCACTACATAGTACTTAATGAGGATTATGTTATTAACATTGAGGTCATTAAGGACTATATTTTTCAAAGACCCAAGAATCTGCTTGGTGTATGACTAAAATTACATGTATATTTGCAAGCTGACCAGCTTGTGTTGATTACAATTTTACTGACAGACATAAATGCAATGTCCAGTCAGAATGGAGCCAGCCAAGACTCACCAGCAGAAAATTAAATCATTTCTTGCACTATAACTATAAATTTAAAATTTAGTTTTTGTGTGTGTGTGTGTGTTATAACGTAAGAGTTCACAAGTACCGAAATTAACTTTGGTGTTCATATACATGTATTTTGAATGCGGATGTCATTGGAAGTTTAGTTCCCGTTTAATAAACTGCCATGACTGTTATATTGTTCTTCATTTGCTTTCTTCACCATTGTAATAGATTTCCTTCTGTATAACTGGCATTTTAGTATAGATTGATATACACTGCCCGGCCAACTAATGGTCTGTTTTGAATATCAGTAATAAATATCCAAACTAGGGACATGTACAGTTGAGTGTACTGAGTTATGTACATTAACACTGCACTGTATAATTAGAACTTTCTGTGTTTGTTAGAATAATACTGTGTTGTCACATTTTGTAGGCAGGGAAATTACTGATAAATCTCCACAAATTCAGAGACTGTATAAATTTCAGGATTTTGTTTAGAATTTGCAGAAAACGGCAAGATAAGTTCTTCCATCAGTACAGCAAAATATTCTTTAAAGCTGGACATACAAGGTCCAATTTTTTTCTGTAGATTTAACATTAAAAAAAATATATTAAGATTGTTCTGTTACTA
Source organism: Pipa parva (assembly GCA_019650415.1). Lineage (NCBI taxonomy): Eukaryota > Metazoa > Chordata > Amphibia > Anura > Pipidae > Pipa > Pipa parva. The sequence continues at coordinate 6,709 of WMED01025252.1, read as the reverse complement.
TAATATTTAAGATAGATTCATTGGATTTTTTTGATCAATAAATGTAAATTGACGGACTGTTGAAATGATTTGACAGAAGATATTCTGTTACATTTTGTGAATAGAAAACAGCTGCTTCCGCCAGCCAAAGTGAACAATTATATGATATTATTGTCTAGTCTTTGTAAATATCACACAGTGTATGATGAGATTGGAGGCAGACAAGTTGTGAAATTTATAACATGAAAAGAGAAGGATTTGTTCCCCTGCAAGGCACGACTGACAGTTGGCTTGTGTGGAGAGTTTTATTCTTTCCCTGATTCCGAATTGAAAATCTGAACCTAATGGACTTGATTCTTTTTTTTTTAAGGCAGCCAATGAAATGCAGTCTGTCAGTCGTGGCATACACACATGCACTCTGGGGTGATCACTGGCAGATGGGATTTGTCTACATTTCTATTAGACATATAGGGGTAATTCAGCATAGTGCGAAGTGACCTCCGGATCCTTCGCATCACTTCGCAGAGACTGTTATGTGCTCGCTGATGTCCTGTACATGGACATCAGCGAACTCTTTAAAGGGATTCCAGTCTCGGCGAGACCACTTGAGTCGCCTCGCTGAGACTGGAATCCCTTTTAAAGCGTCCGCTGATGTCCGCGTGCAGGACATCAGCGAGCACATAACAGCCTCTGCGAAGGATCTGGAGGTCACTTTACACTATGCTGAATTACCCCTATAATTATGTCTTTATTGATGTATGGATAATTGCTTGGACTCCACCATGAAACAGCCCTGCAAAATGATGACCTTTACTAGCACACCTCTATAAATGAAACAAAACTTGGGGTCATTTACATCATTTTTTTTTTACGTGATGCAAAGATCCTACTAGATCTCCATCCCTGGTGTCACCCAGTCTCATCGGGAACCATCCTTTGCGTATATTGAACATAGATTGTGTTTTATAAAGTTCTTCTTACCATAATGCTATGGATAAGCCCTTAACTGGCAATGTACAACCCCCGTGAGCTTCCTGTAGGATTCAACCCCCCCCCAAATTCAGTTTATATCTCAATAAACAGACCCCCAAATAAGCTTCATATTCCAGTGCTTACAAAATGGTCCAGCACTTACAAAATGGGGAAGTGCACATTAACTCCTCTTGTACGTTTGACAAGAAACCTTTTGCAGTAAAAGGTTTATATTGAAAATGTTGATAGAAGGAGCTGGAATCATGTTGTGGATAGAATCCTTCATCCCACCTTTTGACTATAAGCCTGAATTATGTTGCTGGTTGAGAAAAGGTCTGGTATAGTAACCAACCTTGAACATACAATAAAAGCCAGGAACTTTTTGTATTCATAAACCGAAACGATTTATTTAACACACAGAGAGCACTTTATGTTTCAGTTAGTAAGACAGGCACTTAATGCTATAAATTCACATTTTATAGTTACACACACTGTGAACTCAGTTTTCAGTGGCTCTACACAGGAGGGTTACTAGGTGTGGTACTCAACCTATTTGGGGATTCACACTATGGTCAATACTTTTAACCAAAGCATTTTACCCTGGAACCCTAGTCTTTTCATTTCAAGTCACTGTTTTGAGTGTTTATCAAGTCCAGTACATTCAAACACCTGGGTCCACCACACTCCTTGGTTGGGTTCAGTGCTATCCAAATGCACAGCTCGTCCTGCCGCTTACCTTTCAGGCAACCTATTACAAAGGCATATCCTACCTAAACCTACAGCTGATCCAATGGGAAACAAAGGTCACTTCACATTCCTGGTTGAGGCCATAATCTGAAAGACTTCGCTTATTTAAGGGGAACACACGCTGCAGCAGAAAAGATAGACGCAGATAAACCCCCCTCCCACCAACAGTGACATTGGGATATACCCAGGAAATACTGTATACAGGAAAAGCATGGTACAGCAACACTATATTCAAAACAATAAGTACATTTACATTTAGTAGACAAAATGGAAATGAATCCCTAAGCTTGAATGAAATTATTTGGAAAAATAAACACCAGGGGGCAGTCACCCTCTGACTCTTCATTATTAAGACCAATGAGACTCTTCAATGATGAAACTAGAGCGAACAGAGAGTGCCACACAGTTTTGCTCATGAGAAAACCCTTATGGGGTAAACTGACATTGATTGATTGTGCTGTATGTTTTATTCTCAGACCCTTAGCAGACTGGCATACCACACTTCTTATTGGAGTATAATTATTGCTGCATCATTAGCCCCATTTTATGTTAATCCCTTACCAGGGCTTTGTGGGTCTTTCTGGTGTCCAGCGTGGACTCTGCGGAATAGGCTGCAACAATCATAATTATCTAGACTTTCCCAGTCCATCTGGGAGCTTTTTATTGCATAACAATAGAACTATTATTGAATTGCACGCAACTTCAACATTTGCTAAGGCTGCACAGGAGACCCGTAGGCTGTTGTCTATTGGAGAGAGACATTTGATTGCGGCACCAAGGTAGTGTCTGTAGATGCAGCTCATATGTCCAGCTACAGATGCTGAAGGGTGTGCAATATAAAATATCATCTTTCTCCCTAAGTCCCCTTTATTCTTTTGTGAACGTTGTGTTTCTGTATAATATGTCACTGCCTTGGTTACTGTTAGACTTTTAATAGTAATTCTGTGGTGCAGTGAATGGCCACTTCCCAAAGATGACCTTTTTCTTTATTAGAAGTTGAATCCTTGATTTTTTTTTTTATTGCTAGCTATTTTTCTCTATAATAAGTTATCTTTTATCTGTAAATAAATACCTTCTCTGTCCCATTATTTTTTCCAAGACCTTTATCTTTCTCCCAACAGTGAAAGGAAAAGTCAGGAATTGGACCTGAATGATGAAATGTACTGCAGGGAAATAACTGGAACCAGGTCAAGACATGATATCCTGAAATATGTACAATTCGTAGTTGTACTGTAGCTTACACAGGCCAGATTCTCAAGGTAACTGGCTGGGCCCTCTGTAGTAATACCCCTTTATTCCACTGTGGGCAAAGCTGGCATCACACATGAACCTAATTAAACCACTTCTTTGGGTTATAGAGGGGAAAACACAGGGCATTTTGCTGGCAGTTATGGACATAACTAGCAGGAAAGGTAAATTAAATTGCAACTCGGGAAAAACAAAACAGATGCCAGACATCCCAAGTGCCCCGGATTCATTGGGACAGTTCTGTTTCTTAGGGTTCTGATGCTTGGCCCTCTCACAGCATATTTTGAATCCCTTTAATGTCCCACCCCTCCTTGCCCTTAACAGATTAACTTGACTGTGGCAGAGATGTCACCAGCCCACAGCAAATCAGAAGAAGGTGGGCAGTTCACAAGTGATTATGCCATCTAGAGAGAGATGCAGAGGAGAGAGCCAAATGTGGCACTGACAGTCTGGCAGAACTATAACAGGTACACCCAGCTGGGAAACCACCATATTTAAACACTAGGAGCAGTTAGCAGCACTGTGAGAACATCCGTAGGTCTTTACTAATGGTCATCCAGTGATGTGCTGAAAATGAATTGGGGGAGATCTTTCCACTAATAGTTTTCAGAATAACAAAAATACACTTTTGTGTATGCAAATACTGCATTGCTATGCAGTAACTCTAAGGATGGAATCTCCAAGCAACTTTATACAGCTGTGTCAGTAGAATCCAGTCAAGTCCACCTGTTAAGAGTTAATATAGTCATGTACAGTCACCTGGTATTTTGTTACTATAATCACAGTTACAATACAGTAGATTTCTGAACCCTAGTGCGCACAAAACCAACAATAGGAGACATTATCTGAACACAGTTCATAAGATAAAATAAAGACATTAACAGTCCTTGGGGGGAACTGTCTTCCAAGGATGGAGATGCAGACCAGCTGAAAAAATCTGCCTTGTAGCAGACCAAATTCATTCTCCTATCCCAGGGGTGGGCAATTAATTTTCCCATGCGGCCACATGAGAAACTGGAATGGTTTTAGAGGGCCAGAGTAATGTACTTAAATGGCTAGCACCTATGGCAACTGGCCACACACCCCCATTTTGCAGACTCACGTGGGCTGGTCAGAGATGGTTAGAGAGCTGCAAGTGGCCCGCGGGCCGTACAATGCCCAGTTCTGTCCTATCCCATTGTTTGATTAAGTCTGTGAATCAATCACCACTAGAAACACAAAAACTATCAACACAATGTTTCCTGTATTCTCTTGTGCAGCTAATTGTGACAAGTCATACCAGGGAAATAAAGAAACGTGTTTCGTCTGCCTAGAAATTTAGGAGGTGAGAGAAGGGAAACTTAACAAAACCAAAAAAAAAAAAAAATGTTTGTTTTAAAATAAATTATGAAATTAGTTTAAATATTAATACAATTATAGGCTCTAGTTTCCCTTTAACTAACTTGGTGACCCCGCTCCTTTTAATGATATTTATGTAAAAACTGAAATTCGTTTACTGAACACACAGCGAACACATTTTATATTGTAACCAAAAGCAGATACATTCATTGGGGTTAATCGTTCACAATGGCTCCTGGGTAATAATCCTGTAGAGCTTCTTGGGCAGTTTACAATTCATCAAGCATGATATAATACTGTGTCATTCTGTGCAGGCCATTTAATAATAGGTGGCTTTGCAAAGCAGATATACAGTATACGTCCAATGGGATCATCAAATGATCTGTGCTTTAATTAACAATAAGTGATAAGGCAATCTTTAAAAAAACAATGACCTATCAAACGACAAACGATTAACAGACTGACTTTGACAAGAAACCTAGCATGTGAGGCTTGTTACAGTAACGTGCCTTCCTTCCATCCAGACTGTGATATCTATGTTGTTTTTTATTCCCATCAGCATAATAAATAGGAAACTCGACTGCAGGTCACACCTCTTTAATAGGTCAAAGTATATGTACAAGTCCATTCTATTCTTCCTGAGAATAATTTAAACCCCCTTCCCCTGACAACTGACAGGGGGGGGTTTTAGGTTTAACAGAACAAATGGTTTCATAATTTATTTGGATAATAATGATGCAGTAGAAAAAAAATAAAATGAAAAAAATGAAAGAAAATGTAGCCTTCTTCCACGAGCAAGCAATACAGACAAAGGTGATGTCAATTCAAACGTTAGCATGAAATTCTCTCTCTTATAAATTAAAAAGACCTTCTCTAATGTCTTTGGAAATCTTTCAGCCAACGCAAATGTCCTGACAACAAGCAACACATTTACAAAGAAAATAAAAAAAGAAGTCACTTTATTCTCCTGGGGGGGAGGGGGGTAAAATAATAAAAAGATGGAGACATTTTCGGGGGTCTATGGTTAGAATCCAATGAAGTGTTTCTTTGTACGTCCATACGTAAATGAAAATGTAAAATATTGGAAAACAATTATTGTTCATCGTTCAACAATATAGGCCTTGAAAATATAGCTCCTTAACTTGAAGTAAATCTTGGAACCTCTGTCACATGAATAGAAAATAAAAGATTTCAGCAGCTTGTCGTGATTTATAAGGACACTGGCTGCTCTCTGGGTCTCATTTCCACTGGGTCAACATTAAGTCAACTGGGCTTATTCAAAACTTCCGCTGGCGACACTCGGGCTTCCCGCTTTACCGTACGGTACGTGGCTCTCTAGGTCCCATTATGTTCAGATGCGGTCACATACTGAATACTAGGCCAACTGCATTTTAACAATACTATAAAGAATAAAACAAACAAAAAAAAGGATGAAGTTGCCATATGTTCTGTCTGGCACCAATCAACGCTGGGAAGCAGCTGGCCACAGATGCACGGGATTTGCTGGTGGAAGGCTTGATATAATCCAAAGAGGAAAACGTGGAAAGTCAAACAGAAACAGCAGAATTTTTTGGCCTGTTTGTTTTTCTCTTTTTTTTTAATGTGGCCTTGAATGTCCAATCATTTTCAGCCGGGCTTGGTCAATGACATCTAACAAGTTCTTAGCATCAACCGCCAAAGCGTGAGCAGCGGTTAGCATCTGCTTCTTGTATTCTTGCTGTAGGCTGGTCATTACATACTGCTGGGCCAGCTTCATCTTGTTTATCAGCTCTGCCAGGTCAGAGTTCAACAGCTTTTGTGCCATCTCGATCTGCAAAACATTCAATGCCCTCCGTTAGAGTTAATCACTATACCTTTAGCCAATAAACATAGCCTATTAAAGGGGTATTGCCATCAATAGAAAATGTTTTGTTTCTGCCTAAACCATAAGTAAATATTTAATGAGAACTTGAACAGAGAATAAAAATGAAAATATTCTTGTGCGTTTTCCAGTGCTTGTATGGATCTTGCAGCTATTACAGTAGTCTTGTCTCACTTTATTGCTAACATACAAGCACCTTTACAGCAATGGCAATATCCCACAGCTTCTCTTAATATTTATGTTTAAATCACTGCAACCTGTGGCCAAAACGGCTGCAGTATCTTTTCATGGGCTTAGATAATTCGCCATGCGATTTGTCCTGATTGCCAACTGAATGCTCCATTGCGTATAGTGTTGTACATAATCAAATGTTTTTATTGTCTAATCGAAAATGTTGGAAACAGGACAATAAAAAAATAAAATAAGAACAAATATATAATAATATATTGGAAAAATGGTTTACTTGGGCATTCCTTATTGGATGTTTTCGAGTACATTAGTTGTATGGACTGTGTGCACATTTGCATGGACTGTGTGCACATTTGCATGGACTGTGTGCACATT
>WMED01025251.1:0-11059 GCA_019650415.1 Pipa parva | reverse complement strand
AAAATCTCCATATAAAGGAGTGAAACGTACATCGGCAATTTAACTTGAGGGAACCACAATCCTCATTTCCCTCCTATACTGTACTCTTTATACACAGTGGTAATTTCTTTTCTGTGTTATATATTTGTTCCATGGTGGTTTTCTTTTATCATGTTTGAATTAAATTTATATTTTTTCTAATTCAATTGGGACCTTTTACTTTCCCATTTCATTATTAACACACAATTCATGAAGCTGGAAGAGAATAAATATATTGTAATAAAGGGAGAATCACTTACTCTGTACAAACAGGTGTAGTTTTAATGGGATAATCTGGTTTATAGGTGACACCAAGGTTCATAGTGAATATTCCACCGATTATGATGTCTCCATCCCTAATGTACTTGTATTCATACTTTGGCTTGGTAGGTTGAACACGGCACTGTGGTTCTGATCCATTCAGCTCAGCACTGCAAGGTGTGACCCATATTGCTGAAAGGTAGAGCATTTCTTGCAAGTAATAAAATAAGTGATTTCTAGTGAAAAATCCATTAAAGTGAAAAATTTGACCTATTGTCTTTATGTACATAAGGATATGTTTATGCTGTGCAGGATAGACGGATATAATTAATCTTTTGTTTATTAGTGAAAGATGCTGTTATACATCAGTGTGTTTATATACTCTCCCTTCCTCTACTTCTAGTACCCACTGCAATTACTTTATTCCTAAAATACCCAATGTCCACTTCTGTTTTCCTCCTAACAGGCAAACAACATAATTACATCTGTTCGTATTTAGATAATTTATAGTTTCAGATTTATTTCTGCAGTAAATCTCATGTGCTTACAACTTTCTTCTAACGCTTTATTTAAAGTGATATTATCATCGGCTGTAAAGGTTTAAAGGGTTACTGGTTAAAGTCTGAATCATATTGTTGCTTAGAGTTTGAACTCTCCAGCTAAAGACGGTCTCAATAAACTTCTACTGTCGCAGTCACGCCTTCAATATGGGAATATTGTAGTGTATTTGCTATACAAATCCGCTATTTGAGAATTTGACAGTTGAATTCTCACTTTAGCCAATAACCCCCTAAAACTTATAAATGAATAGTGGATCATTTGCAATTAAACCTATTATTTTTGTGTTTCTTTTAGTTCAGAGCTGAATATGAAATATTTCATATTTCATATTTTATATTTAATACTACCGCCGAATGGGATTATGAGAATGTAGACCAGGATCACTCATGCTTCCTTCCTGTTTTCTGAGAATAATATTATATTATTATGACTATATGACTTTGTGTGTGGACAGTGACCAGTGCAATGACAATGGAGAATAAACATGCCATTGACACATAAATGTGAATTTACACACAGAATGTATGTACTGTAATAGGCACCATCCACAAAAACGTATGAGGCCACAGGACAATGTACTTTTATACAGGATAAAGAAGTCCACGGTGACATTTGACCTTTAGAAATTGCAGTAAATGAACTATTATGAATCATAACATAAGACAATTTCTGATAAATTCAAATACTTTTAGATCTTGAAACCTGTTTTCTCACTGGTGTTAAATTTATTAAACTTGGAAAGACCGCTCATGGTATTTCTGAGTTTATCGTGCGAGATCTTGCATTGTTCAGAGTGGTCTTTCTGAGTTTATTAAATTTCACCCCCAATAAAGCATTGTTTAAATTTTCTTTCCTTATTTCAGCTCTTTCTGGTGCCATTGTATCATACGTATATGTATGAGGTCCCTGAACCTGTTTATACATAGTTCTATTCCCTACCTTGCACAGATGTATAAAGATGTATAAAGCCCACTAGCTTCTTCCTGACCATCTTTCTTTGCTGTCTTTCTTTATCTTTTCTTTGTTGTCCTACTATGCCTTTTCTCTGCCTGCCCTGACCTTTGCTTTCCTTCTGACCTTGACAGTAAACTAGAGAATGTGTTCGATGCTGTTCACTACTTCACTTCTTAGTGAAAAAGGAAAAGAGAATTCACAACTATCTGAGAGTAGCAAACAGAAAGTGATGCAAATTCACTTCAACAGCCAAATTCTCTCATTGATAAATAGTTCCCTAGTTGTCTTTTCCTTTCAGCCATTGAGGGGCCCACATGTCTTTTGTAATGTTCTTGAAGGTGCAAAGCTTATCACAATATTTCTAATGAGATCCAGCTCTATATTTATACAAAGTGCTCAAATCAAGTCTTTCCTCGTAACTGAGGTCCTCTATTCCCATTATAATATTTTTTTGCCTTTCTCTGAACCTTGTCCAGCTCCAGTGCATCCATTTTGTATTAAAATGCCCAGAATTGAACTGTGTATTCAAAGTGAGGCCATACGAAAAAAAAAAAAATTACAGTATTAAAATTATAATTTTTTCTCGTGAATGAATCCCTTGTCTGACACAGGAATGTATTTTTTTACTACTGGAGTGCCGGAGATTTTGGAGATTGTTGAGTGATTGAATTGGGTCTGTTACACACTCCTGAGCACCCAAATATTCACTCCACATTTACCAGAGGCTCTTTATTTTAAAGGGATGGAGCGGCTTTCCAGGTGTGTTTGCTTATTTGATACAGGAAAGAACCTTGCTTGTATTAGAAGCTGCAGATTGTTTAGTCTATTCTTCACCACTACTGCCAGAATCCTTTCCATTATAGATTCACGTACCTTTCACCCATTTAAGGTTTATGATGTTTGAAATTTTTAGACCCTCAAATGTAAAATTTTACATTTGTCAACATAAAAAATACAATCTGCATATGGATTCCAATTACAATTAAGGCCTTTCAAGGGAAGAAGTAGGCCCCAAGCCTTTTTCCCAATTATACCAAACTGGTTGGGGCTGTATTACAGCATTCCTTTATAGTTAGGAGAAGATAACATCAGATTAGTAGGTACTGGAGACTATAAGAGTGAGCTATTATATGGAGTTAAAGTCCCCCACCATATCACTTTGTATTATCAGCAAAGCCTTACACAGAAGAAGAGGCAAAATAACACAAGTGATGCAGACACCTGTCTATACCTGTTTTCTAGTCCGTGGATGTCCATGTTTAATTTTATGTTCATGTTCTGCAGTAATAGACCCTAAACAAAAAGTTGTTTTGGTAGATATGTCAATGATGCAGAACACCCAAGATAGAGGTGATGGCCTCAGAAAGAAATACAAAGCTGTTCTAGTAAGCTAGAATTATGCAAGCTAACCTCTGATTGGTTGCTTTGGGTTAGTTGATCACTGTTAAGTTTAAACCTGTTGATAGATTCCCCTGAATGTTTATGTGCTTTGTACATTTGATTTGACTTTAGTTGTTAATCCACAGAGATAAAATAAACTTTTCCACTTATTTTATTATGAAGTACACCTTTCAAGAAAATGGCAAACCAGGGTAGAGTGGGACATTTATTCTCTACACCATTCCCATGGAAAATAGTGGACCTTGATTTACATCTGTTTCATAAACAGATTACAAAATAAATAAAATATTTATCAAGGTGATATTAGATGAATCTCATAAATATGATTTATAGAAGATTTCAGTTACTCAAACTATTTTAATTATTTTCCTTTATCTTAGCAATTTATTATCTTCCAAATAAATATTGTTTTGTGTTCCTTTCTGGTTTAAATAAAATAATGTAGAATTTTGGTAGAAATATACAGAAAAGAAGTCCACAGCTGGAAGAGATTATAGCGAATATCTCCACTGCCACCATGTACTTCCCTTTGGTGCTCAGATAGGCTGGGATCATGGCAATCCAGACACTGCAGAAGATCAGCATGCTGAAGGTGATGTACTTGGCCTCATTAAAACTGTCCGGTAACGTCCGAGCCAAGAAAGCTACAATAAAACTGACTAATGCCAATAATCCCATGTAGGAAAGGGAAACGTAGAAGCTAGCTACAGAACCCAAATTGCACTGAATGATGATTTTTCCAGGTTCAGAAACTATGTTGAGTTCCATGAAAGGATGAGCGATGGCCAACCAGAGAGAATTAATTACAGCCTGAATGAATGAACAACTGCAAACAATGGCATATGTTATTTTTACTCCAACCCATTTTCCCCATGCACTGCCTGGTTTAGATGCCTTGAAAGCGATGCAAACAGTTATAGTCTTAGCCAGGACAGAGGAGACAGCTATGCAGTAGGTGATCCCAAAGCATGTTTGTCTGAGCATACAGGTTACATCAGTTGGACGAACAAGAAACAAAAACACAGAGAGAAAACTCAACATAATGACAATAAGGAGAACAAAGCTCAGACTACGATTATTGGCTTTCACTACTGGAGTGTCTCGAAATGAAATAAAAATTCCTAAAATTAATGATGTTATTATGAAAAGTAATGAAGTCAACACAGTAAGAATTTGTCCTATGGCATCAGTATCATAGGTGAGAAACTCAGTTATCTTCTTGATGCACATGGTTTTCTCTTTATTTGGCCATTCATGGTCCAGACATGTAAGACAGTTTTCCATATCTGCAAGAAAACAAATAACTTTTTAATTTCAATGTCTTATGTAAAGGTATTGTTCTATTATTTTTACTCCCTTTAAATTTCTGAATTCCCTTTTCCTGCTACACAGTCTGAAGTTTCTCAACTTCTCTAATCCTTTCCTGTCACAATGTGATTTATTGACCTTATGCATTTTTTTTATTTAACTGCGGTTCTTCTGCCCTTGTACCAGTCCTAACGCACCTGTTCATCTCTACCTTGTCCTCTGAAACTTTTCCTTTTTCATTTAAACAGACTTTATTAAAACCATCTTTAAAAAAAACTACACTGGATCCTGAATGCCTCTACAACTACTGTCTTATCTCTCTCCTGCCTACAGCTTCAAAACTTCTAGAACATCTGCTCTTCTCCCACTTTACTTACTATTTACATGCCCATCATCTACTGGTCTCCTTTGCAATCTGGTTTTCAGCCAGTGCACTCTACACTTCTTTTTCTAAACTTGAAAACAATATCTAGGTTGCCAAAGCCAAGGGAAACTTTACTTTTCTTACAATTGTGGAACTATCATCAAGATTTTGCTGACTTCTTCAGAAATAAAATTGATAAGATCTGAAACCAGATTTCTGTTCCTCCTAACGACACAAACATTATTCTACCTGCTTGACCCCATGCCTTGTTCTTCAATTAAGTGCTGTGATGCTGCTTTTCTGCCGGCCATAACGTACCTGTGCAACTATTCCCTTTCCTCTGGAACTTTTCCCTCTTTGTTTAAACAGGCCTGTATTAAACCCATCATTTGAAAACCTACACTGAACTCTGCATGCCTCACTAACTATCATCCTCTCTCTTGCCTTTGGCTTCTAAACTTCTAGATCATCTTCTCTGCACCCATCTTACTAACTATTTGCATGCTCATAATTTCCTGGGCCCCCTGCAGTCTGATTTTAGGCCAGGGAACTCTATGGAGACTGCTCTGTGTAAACTTGCAAATGATCTCCATGTTTCCAAAGCCAAGGGTCACTTTTTTGTTCTAATTCTCCTAGACCACTGCATTTGACACTGTTGATCACTCCCTTCTTATTCAAATTCTCTATGATATTGAAGTCTGTAATCAAGCTACTTCTTGGTTGGCTTCATATCTTTCTAATCATTCCTTTTTTTCTCTCTGTAAAGAATATTACTTATCAGTGTCCTTCAATCAGTCTTGGTGATGCGGTGGTCGCATCGCAGGTGCGCTCTGACGTCAGGGCGCATGCACATAACTTGGGTGCATTGCGGTTGCACACCTTTGATGTGGCTTGGTTCGATCACATGATCTGCTTCTATATTATATAAAGTAGCTTGCTGGGAGTATCTGAACCCAATTATAGGTCTTCCTCTGTGAACCTAGATGTTATTATAGTTCTGTATTCTTGTGTATGACCTCAGCCTGTATCCTGAATTCTGCTGTCTTCTGCCTGTGCTGACCTCTGGCTTTGTACCTTGACTCTGAACCTGTGCTGCCTGTCCTGACTAGATACCATTGTTTGACTACATCTTTCCACAATCTGTTTGTGTCTAACCTGTGCCTCACAGTCCTAAGGGCTGCAACCTGGGTGCTTCTGCAGCTAAGCCCTAACCTCCTTGCGGGGGTTCTAGGTGAACACCAGGGGCATCTTAGACTCCACGCCTTAATGTCTGTTTCAGTCTATTCCAGCTAGATTACCCTGAATATCTGCAACCTCCTACTCCATTCACCACTGCTGTGCCAAACCTTACACTCTCATGCTAATGGCATTTCTTCTCTTGTCCCACTTATGGTGGGGATGCCCCAAGGATAGGTCTTTGGACCCTCTGTTCTCCCTCTACACTATTTCCTTGAGTGATATCATCATTTCATTTGGTCTTCAGTATCATTTGTATGTAGATGATACCCAAATTTACTTATCTACTCCTGTGCTAACACCCAAAATGCAGGCTAAAATTTCTAGCAGCCTCTTGGCAATCTCCCTTTGGACTACCAAGCACCAGCTCAAATTAAATCTCATTAAAACATAATTATTTTTCCATTCAAACCTGGACCTGCTCCTACCCTTTTCATTCTAGTTATTGGTGCGATCATCAACCCTGTAAACTCTGTATGTTATCTTGGAATTACTTTTTACACTGCTCTATCCCTCTCTAAGCACATATCTACCACTTCTAAAACCTGATGATTTTTCATTCACATCATTGCCAACATCTGCACCTTTCTCTCTCACACCACTGCTAACACCCTCATGCATGCTCTTGTCCTATCCCACTTGGATGACTGCAATGTTCTTATATCTGGCCTTCCAGCTTCCCACCTTTCCTCCTCCAGTCCATTCTAAATTCTGTTGCTGGAATTCTCACCGTCTCTTACCAGAAGGGACAGCATTTCGCTCATTCTCTCTCTCTATTCCTTGGCTTCTCATAAGAAAATGAATAATTTATAGAGTTCTCCTTTTGACATTTAAGGCACTTCACTTTCACATTTCATCACACATATGCTCAACATCAACTGTGCTCCTTTCAAAGTAATCAGCTTTGCATGCCGCACACCAATACTGCCCTTTTTCATCTTAAATCCTTTTATCTTTCTGCCTCTTTTATCTGGAATTCTGCCCCTTTATCTCCTCCAGGAACATTCCCTCTACATTTTTAAAAGGAATCCAAAAATGTAAGTCGGCACTCCCAAGGAGTAAAATCCAAAGCTTTATTAGTTAAAAAAATTAAAAACATGACCTATGACTAAGTGCCCCGGCAAGAAACGCGTAAGGGGGTACCCTTTCGTTAGTCTTTTACTCCATGGATCTTGTTTTTAATTTTTTGAACTAATAAAGCTTTGGATTTTACTCCTTGGGAGTGCCGACTTACATTTTTGGATTGCTACTGGATGGGTCATTAGTCTGAGCACCCCAATAACACATTTTTTCAAAAGATTTTTTCTACAATCTGAGTGATTGAGCGGACCATCCTTTTTGAATTTTTAAAAGGAAACTGAAGTCCTACCTTATGGAACATTAGCACTGATTTTTGTTTAAAAATTATATTATATAATTTATTACTGTAACTATTTTTACTTAATATACATTCATCTATTTATGTATTTATAGACATGTAATAATGTATTCCACCCCAGGATATAACAATTGTTTTACTATGTGTTAGAGAAGAGACCACCTGTTTATCCAGTTTGTTCTTATCTTAAATATTGTTCAACCAAATGCTCTACCAACTGAGGATTTTCTCCTCCACCTTGGGGGAAGGTATTTTTTGCTGTTATAAAAGTGTGTGTAAACCAATAAACTTTAGTACTATTTGTTAGAGCACCCTGTGTTGACTCTTTCAATTTGAACTCACACGCTCAGAGCTCGGCATACTCCAATTTGAAACTGCACTGGAAAAAGTGAAATTAGTCGTTTGCGACTACAACTGCTTGCTGCAGAAAATTTCAATCTTATTTATAATGGGATTATGGAGATGGATTTCTATTAGAATTGTGGTAGAAGTGCCTCTACTTAGAGAAAAAATAAAATTAAAAATAGGATGTAGTAAGAAGGGGAAAAGTAACTGGAATGCCAGCTGGATGTTTAGTGTTCTTACAGAGAAAATAATTTTTTACCAAGAAGGCTTTTGGGCCTGAAGTACTCTTAGTGCTTTCCCTTCCCTTCCAATGGGTTTAATTCCCTGTTTATTGAGGTCACCTTTAACTCCACTTCTGCTTGATCAGGAGTTCTTACTGTTATACAATCTGTGCTGCAAGTGAGTTAGGCAAGGTGTTGAGTGCTCCCTATAGGGAGCTGGTACTTTGGTAGATTCTGCAGTTGTAGAAAAGTCAGCTTAGTTGTTAGAGGTGGTCAATACAAGTTGCAAGGAGGTGAGGATGGGTAATGGAATTGTGTGCATTAAGAGGCAGCTGTGTAGTTAATAGGCCTTTGGTGCACATATCAGATGTTTAAGGGCTGTCAGCAGATATAAAAATTAGTTCAAGTGGTCATATATTTTGTTATAAGTTAAGAAATATTTAAAAATAAAAAGTAATTTTTATTATTAACTGGTCTGCTTTCTTCTCTTCTGATCCTTAAGGTTGTTAAAACTGTGACATCCCTTGTCTCTCTCTTTAACCTCTAAGAAGAGGAAGGAAAATGTTGATTGTCTACTTTCCCCAGACTACTACTACTCTGTAATAATAGTCTTGAAAAACAACATTTATCTCCTTGTGGATCCCAACCCTAATATGAAATCTGTTTATTTTGTATCTATCATGGATTAATCTAATGAAATTTCAGCTTCCCTTGGATCTGAAGTATTGGATTTATTTGAATGAATACAAATTTGAACCACTGATCTCTAATTCAAACCATATATTGTCACAGATTAAGTTTCTATTGAAAATGGTTAGTCAATATATGTGACATATAACACATAATAAATGTGTTTGCCATAATATAGCAGTTCAGTGTGATCATAGCATATGGTATAAGCATCTGCTAAATGTAAGTAGATGTGTCCCTTGTTCTTCTCATGGGTGGAGACATCTTGTGGAGTGTGTAAAAAGATTATGCAAGTTCCAGATCTCTATTAGAAAGTGTAGCAAAAGCAGAAGCAGATAAGAGAACAATGAGATTAAGTGACAGGAGACACTGTTATTATTCACACTGGACCGCTAATTACCCATTGCATTGTTAAAATTCTTATGAATAATCTATAACTAATGGACTGATCCCTATACCTTCTTCTCCATTGTCTGTCTAGTTGGGAGCTCAAACCCATGAAAAGATGCCAGATTGAGTTATCAGATAAATTTAAATGTCACTTTATAATGTAAGTAGGTTGTGTTTAGCCACAAGGGGGTGATACATTTGTTATTAGGTAAACTCGTCATACAATAATGAACATCTGTTTAGTTCCTATGAATTACCAGTATCATTGGAGATCTCCCCTTCTGAACATGGTGCACAGTCATAGCAGCAGGGTGGAGCTGATTTACGTGGAACCTTTCTGTAGCCGGGAGAGCAGTTTATGGAACACTGGGATTTTAGAATCTCGAGTAAATTAAAATATTAAGATTAAAATCATATTACCATCTTGCTGTCTGCAATTTTTTTTTATAGATTTTACATTGCAAACCAATTATATCTGTAGGTGTGGATATACTGTAAAGAGTGATACTTGATGGTTGTGTTGAAGATCAATACTGAGAGTTAAGGTTCTTTAATGAAGGTACAGAGAGGTAAATACTTACTACCCACCAAAATATGTTTTAAAAAGAGAGATAAAAATGTTTCCCAATCAAAATAAATTATTGCTAAATATCAGTCTGTTGACAGGTGAACATTTTCAGGTGCAGGAGTATCATGAAATTTTGGATTAGAGGCCTCTGGTGCCTCATAAGATTTGACCACACCACTTGAGATAGGTACAAAGTCCTGTACATTAGGATTCAGATTTTGAGAAATAGATTGTTGAGGACTGATATTATCTGAAGAAAGGGCTGTAGAATGATCAGATGTAGATGGAGCAGTGCACCAGTCAGTTGAATCAGGTAGATTTAATTGAAATGTTTCAGGACTGGCTGAATTTGCGGAATCAAACTCTTTCTCAGAGGTGATAGAACTCTCTTCATGGATACTATACACTTGAGGTAATGGTAACAAGTGATTTCTGTGCCAAGTTTTGGTCTGTTCATTTAAATCCCTGCTGCAGTAAACTGGTATATTGGGGAGTTTATCAACTACTTCATATAGGCCATCTCTTCATCTGCCAGCTAATTTATGTTTAGCATGGAGGCCTAGGTTTCTCAAGAGTACTTTGTCTCCCAGGTTTAAATCTCAGTATCTCACCTTTGCATCAAACCTGCATTTGTTCCCAGCATTTATTTTGGCAGCATTTTCCTTGTCAAATTTATAAGCTTCCTTGAGAGTTCTTGACCCTCTCAACCGAGCTGCATATTGATAGAGATCTCTTTGGGGTTTTCCATTAGTAGATACTTCCATCTGAATGTCAATAGACAGTCGAGGTTCATGGCCAAGCATAAGGAAATAAGGGGTGAAACCAGTACTTTCATGTCTGGAGCTATTATATGCATGGACTAGAGACATGCTAACTTTATGTTCATTTTTCTTTCTCAGGAAGAGTCCCTAGCATATTTAGAAGAGTGCGATAGAACCTTTCAGGTAAGGAATTTCCTTCGGGGTGATAAGGGGTTGTTCTACTTTTCTGAATGTTTAAACATTTCAGAATTTCTCATATGAGATGACTCTCAAAGTCTCTGCCTTGATCATAATATAATCTATTGGGAAGCCCATTAAGAATTTCTCCCACAGCACTTTTGCAACAGTGGCTGCCTTTTGATCTTTAGTTTGAAAAGCTTGGCCATACCTAGTGTAATGATCTTTTATTACCAGAATATTGCCTAAGCCTTTGGTGTCAGCATCAATACAGAGGAAATCCATACAAACTAGATCGAATAGATCAGAACTTTTGAGATGTTCTAATCTAGCAGCCCTGGTGGGCAGAGTCTTTCTTTGAAGGCAACGTATGGACCTGCGGCAATAGTAAATCATTGTATTTTTCATTTTTGGCCAGAAAAAAAT
>WMED01025250.1:0-11059 GCA_019650415.1 Pipa parva | reverse complement strand
TACTACACTAATGTAAAGCCGTACTACACTAATGGAAAGAGATACTACACTAATGTAAAGTATGGCTACCCTATCCATGGATATATTCATTGGAAAAAGTAAGTATCGATCAAAACAAATCATGCAATACTTACCGCGAGAAACTTCCAGGTGTTCGCCCGATAAAACTCAGAAAAGCAAAAACGGGCTTTTCCAAGTTTAATAAATTTTGACCAAAATTTCTATGGGTTTACTCTGATTGTGTAGGAAAAAGAGTTCTAAACTATTAAAAATGGAAATAGCAAAACAGTAAAACCAAGCATACTCAATAAGCAGGATTGTAAGCACAATGTTTAAAACGAAATAACTCCGTATCTTACTTGATAGGTTTAAACATTTTGGGAACACAGATTATATATATATAGTAACTATAAATATTTTTGAGGCATTTTGTCCTTTTAAACAATTCAAAAACAAAAAGAAAACCATGATGACCTTTAAATGATTGAAATTAAGACTAGCATGAATTATCAGATAAAACTATTTTCTTACTTGATTGAACATTTCTCTTGATTCTGTAAATGACTTCTGAAGCAATGTAGGTAAAAAGAAAAGCAAAAGATTATTTATCTCTGTTTTTGAGGTATATGTTTTCAATTAAATGTTATCCTTCGAGGAATTAGAATTTGACTTGAATCCTGTTAGGATTTCCAGTATCACTGATGCTACAGAAAAGTTTAGTATATTTTGATTTCAGGCTGCTGTTTTATTTAAACAGTCTGTCACCCAGAGGAGCCTGCAAAATATTAATGTGTAATGAAACTAGGAAGGTGGCCATGGGCAGTTATTAGATATAGAAAAAAACTGTACATAAAGAATCAGTAAATTGTTACTTTCATTTCATAAGACCTTTTCAGAAAGTTTTTTTTAAATTAAACTTTACAATTGTAGCCAGACAAACAAGGTAATTCATGATAAGAGGCAAACTTTAAGGGGTAATTCAGCAAGGTGCGAACTCACCTTGCGATGCTTCGATTCACCTCGCCAAAATGGTTACGCACTCACTTCTGTCCTACAGGCGGACATCAGTGAACGCTTTAAAGGTATTCCAGTCACCTTGCGACCACTCGAATCGCCTCGCCGAGACTGGAATACTTTTAAAGCGTTCGCTGATGTCCACCTGTAGGACAGAAGTGAGCGCGTAACCATTTTGGAGAGGTGAATCGAAGCATCGCAAGGTGAGTTTGCACCTTGCAGAATTACCCCCTAAAGGTCTAGTAACCCATAGCAACCATTCATCATTCTACTCCTTATGCCAGTGAAGCTAACTGTTCATTGGTTGCTTTGGGTTAGTACATTTTTGTAAAAAAAAAAAAAAATGCCTCATTGACAAATTTCCCTATTAATGGTTGTTTCTAGAAATGTGCAATTAATTGATGCTTAGCAAGTCAGCTCTGTTCAATAATGAATGTTTAGTGTTATCCACTGAAGATATAGGGGGTTATTCAGGAAGCTCCGAAGTGAGGCGCGTAGTGTTCGCCTCACTTCAGAAAAACTGACATGCGCATGCTGATGTCCTGAACGCAGACATCAGCACACGCATTAAAGGGATTCCCCTCCCGGCGAGGAGACTCGAGTGCTCTCGCCGGGAGGGGAATCCCTTTAATGCGCATGCTGATGTCCGCGTTCAGGACATCAGCATGCGCATGTCAGTTTTTCCGAAGTGAGGCGAACACTACGCGCCTCACTTCGGAGGTTCCTGAATAACCCCCATAGCATTTTAAAAAATAAGATGGTTAATATATACAATAGAATAATGTATTTTATTCTAGATCTTAAAAAAAGAGAGCAAACTATTACAGACACTGACATGGGTTAAGCCAAAGTGCTTTTTATTTAGATGTCTTCATAGTTGCCCTTTGTGAAAATATATATTGAAAAACTCAATGCAACAGAAAGAACCTTATTTGAACAAATGTTATGCCATTTCATGTTTTGACATTACAGAACAAACAATTAAAATTAGAGGACATTAAAATGAAAGTAAAATCCCACAAGCAGAACCACTGGTTTTTTTTGCATATGTATATTCTAGGACGTTTCCCAAACTGAGATCAGTTGCTATCATGTTCTACAAACTTCCTCTCCTTTCATAGAACATTCTGTTCTCTAGCCTTAGCAACCCCCATACAGTCCTTCCTTGCTTCTTCACTTGTCCAGGTGCCATAAATATATTATGACTTCGAAGGTAGATCCCTTCATTATGTCCGGCTGCTGGAACAACTACTCTACTAATTCTCTAATTAAGAAGAGAATAAAAGCTCAAATGGATTAATTTTTTTGCCTCTAGAGCAGCTTTTCATTTTTACTGTAGGCAGAATCATGCAGCATCTTGTCACCTAAATTGTGGTAATCGGATTGGTAATGTTAAACAAAGCAATTGAATACAGTTTCAATTCTACATATCCACAAGTATTCACCAAAAAAGCCAAAAAAACCCCAACTATAATCACACATTGCATATTAGGGGTGTGGTTTATGGGGGGGGGGGGGGGGGGGAACTGTTATAATAGTCTTGACATTGAACCAACATTGAACTATTAATATGATCAGCATAGACTTGACAGCTTACTATAATAAAGTTAAAGGTTATGGATTCTTTAGGTGTAATGTTGCAAACAGGAAAACAATATGGTTAACAAGATACTCTACCCTCATAAGCACTTTCTTTTTCTTCTTTCCTGCATTAATTCCAAGAGTGTTGGTCCTCTGTATATTTGGCTTCTCTGTGCATTTTGTTAAGGTACCTGTGCTTGTATTTCTGGCACTCCAGCGCCTGCCTCCGAAAAGTTCAATAGCTTGTGCTAAAGTTGGTCCTTCAAATCTGTTCTCCTCCTAAATTAAAAAAAAGTGAAAATAAAGATGGTTCATTTCACACAGTGTTATCGAGCTGTAACCCAAATATTTCTGGGGAAAAGAAGCATAATGCTGTATACAATTAGATGAAGGTAAGTCATACATTTCTAATGTAAATCATGAGAATGGAAGTATCAATGTAATGAAAAAGAAGCATTGTCAGTACAAATGTGTCAGATCACCTATAGAAATTAATTGTATTATGAATAAATAAGAAGTTTAAAAAAACAAGCTTGATACTGTTACGGGCGAAATTTATTAAAGGCGAAACGATCGCCCGAAATTAAATTCCGATCGGAATTCCAATTGCCGGAATGCAAATTCTGATCGATTGATCAGAATCGATCGAAATTTCCATTGCTCGAATGCAAATTCCGATTGATCGGTAAAAATTACGAATTTAATAAATTTCGCCCACATGTGAGTATATTAAATTTAAATAAAAAACAGAACTAAACTCAGAATTCAGAAGCCTATGTATACATTTGAAGTTGCATGCATATACCATACATATATATATTAGAATAGATCATAAGGTCAAAAAAGACACAAGTCCATTCATGAAGCAAAAGCCAATTTTCCTCAGTATAATGGGAAAAAAATTCCTCCCCAAATCCAAATATAGCAATCAGTTATCTAATACCCATAACTTGTCAAGTCATTCAGGCCCACTTTTAAACTTATTTATTGAATCAACCATAATAACTTCCTCAGGTAAAGAGTTTCTTTGCCTCACTGCTCTTACAGTAAAGAATAACCTTCTATGTTGGTGCAGAAACTTTCTCTGCTCTAAACATAGGAGATTTCCCCTTGTTATACTTACAGTCCTTGGTGGTATATAATTATTCTAAAAATTTAGTTTCAGGGCTTGTCTTGCATGAGGTGTCTCACATTACTTTTCTGAATGCAAATCAGTCAGACTGTCTATGTAGATCTGTTTTTTTTCTTGCAAAGACAGCCCTTTGTATTCCATGGCCCACTCATTCACTACACGTAATACATTAACAGGCATCTCACTGAGTTGCCTCCTGCTGCAGCTGGTGTTTTTTGATGATTTGATCCAATACTTCTTTCAGCATTCATCTCTATGAGCTTGCATGCAAAACACATGGGAATCATACAAAGTATGTTTCATGCAAGTCTGAATAAAGTAAGGTAATAAAATTGTATCACGCTTAGAAGGGATGCCTTTTTAAGGCCAACACATGACACATGGTACCATGAAGAGGCCTAAGTAGATTTGTTAACCAATTATTAATACTATTCATTTATAAAGCTCCAATGTATTCTGTACTGTTGTACATACTAATGGCTACATATAAGCTAACCTATTAAATAGTGTCCAAACTTTGCTACACTGATACTGTATAAGGGAACAATAGGAATGGTGACCTGTCCATTAGAGCTTTCAACACATTTATTCTTAACCCATCCTCTGGATACCCTAAACATTTTCTTTGCTAATAAATAACATAGCAGGCAAAGTCTTGTTTTAATTTCACTAAAATTCACAAATTGATTGGGAAAAAAAAAAGTAAATGCTTCTTTCCATGTTTAACATTTGTTCAATTTTCTCCAGTTTCGGGAATCTCAGTGGAGTTCAACCTTGACAATGTACATGACTAAGAGTTACTGAACCTGGATCTTCTTAGTTGTCAGACATAAAGTGGAACGGTATTAGAAAAGTCACCGGAAAAAATGCACATTCTAAAAAAGGAAATAAAGAATTCATTTTGACAGCAGTGCAATTCCAGTGCTAGAGGTCCTTTTATTTCTAGTACTCCTTATATAAAGCTTTGTAAAAGGTAGATTATCTTGCCCTTTTTATATAATCTTTCATATTTCAATAATTCTCTTTAATGTCTGGCCTCTCTATAAGCAGTACTGTATTATTTACTTTTTATTTATTTATTTTCATAAAAATGTCATTACAGCGTACTATGCTCTTCCTTCACTCAGTTCTTCCATCTGTTGCACTTTGCTGTGCTGATAAGCTCACCTGGATACAATGATGAAAACAATGCGTTCTTTAAAGCCCCATTGCCTAAATCAGGCTATGATGGCTTAGCCTAAGTCATACTATGGGGACAATATCTTTTTATTGTAAAGTTAGCCAGATGGACTTCAAACCAACCATAACCTCATGCAAGCACTAAAAGTCTGTAATTTTTAACAATGCTAATTCACTTTTGCTAAAGAGTATGCCTTGTTGAAGGCAAAAGTGAAAATATCCCTTTAAGAATTAGAGTTTTGTTGTTAGAAGAGACCAGACAGTATTTATTACTAAATTGTAATTATTGGACAAGTGCAAGTGAAATAAGAGCATCAAGTTATGGATTACGCCAAGACCTTTACGCAGATTCATAATATTCTAGTGACAGAATAAGATCTCCTCTCAGCCCATAGTATTTGATGACAAACAAACAAGATAATTACCTCAGGAAACATCCAGAATACCTGGGTTCCTCTATCAAGAAACAGCAGCAATACAAGGAAGAGAGACAGAGGGCAGCATAAAGTACAGAAGACCTTAAATGTTCCATCTGCAATACGAACATCCAGATTCTAGATACAGCCCTCCTAACTTTCTTCTTCTTGTATTGCTCTATTCTATTGGTTAAGCAATGGGTAGTAATCAATTAATTAAGAGATACATTTGGAGGGCAATAGTAATACAGGGAAATGTTAGTAATTGGATGTACATATGTTGATTGGGTTTGAAGAACAAATAATCTTTCTGTTCACTGCATTGGATACAAACAAGAAGCATGCGAACTATAGTCAAAGATGTGTGAGGGAAATGGCTATGTCTCCTTAGTACATATGGGGTGTGATCATTTAGTTTCACGTGGTCCTTTTCTAACTAAGTAAATTACCATCTAACATTAAAAATATATTTGAAACGTGTCATTAATTCTCCATAACATAAACAAGAAAGGGCTAATGGTAATTAACTTATGAACCAAGCACAACATGGACATAGGATGCTTTGGTTTCTACGGTGGTATGAAAAGGCAATTTATGCAATTAATGCAAATCGCGTTACTGAAAAGAGAAATTAAAAGCGTTTGAACAGAAAACAAAGCCTAATATGAATTAAAACTAATTATGACAAATAATTATTATTGTGCACTAGGTTTATACTATATATTTTAATACAAATATACCCTGCAGCAATTTAGGGGGTTATTCTCTAAAGTCCGAATTCAACTGTCAAATTCTGAAACAGCAGATTCCCATAGCAAATCCGCAACTGCGACAATTCTCCCAGTCTAAAGTTGCGACTGCGACAATATTCTCATTATAAAGACACCACTGCAACAATAGAAGTGTATTGAGATTGTCTTTAGCTGGCGAACTGACACCTTTACGCAACAATTCAGACTTGAGAGGATAACCCCATTTGGCGTTTTACTTCTCTTCATGTAAATTGCTGTATGCTGTTGTATTCCTAGTTTTGGTAGCTGCACAGCAGGGAAAAGTTGAGAATCAGGCAGGCAGACATATTTGTGCTGGCTTTATCTCAAACAAGCAGCACTGTATAGTTTGTAAACAGGATACATTAGAAAAATTACATTGAATTAACAAAATTAGCTAATTCACCAAACACAAAGTTAATTTAGTTAAGGACAAACTGCCTGGCATTTAGTATACCAACCAGTCTGAGACTTTAGGGGGTTATTCAGTAAGGTGTGAATTCGACTGTCGAATTCTCAAACAGTGGATTCCCATAGTAAATCCGCTACAATTTCCCCATTGTAAAGTCGCGACAACTTTTTAAAGTTAAAATTGCAACAATTTTCCCATAATAAAGTCGCGACTGCGACAATATATTCATTATAAAGATGTGACTGCAACAGTAGCAGCCTATTGCGACAGTTTTTATCTGGCGAATTCACACCTATATGCAACAATTTGGACTTTAGTGAATAACCCCCTTTATCTCCCCTTTAAATAAACCCCCACCTAATACCACTGTTAGCCATAAAACCTTTGATAATATACATTAATAATATACCATTTGATGCCCAATCATGCTTCAACCAACAATGACATGTTTACTGCATGGGAAGAACTGCCATGTTAATCAAACTTTTATTTTCTCGTTTCAATAATCCTTTAAGATATCTCAAGTGTTATGAGTTTAGTCCTTAAAGTCTGAGGAAAGGATAAGGGACTCCTCAGTTAGTTTTAAACTCTACCCCGGGGTAATTCACCATTGTGCAAAGTGAGCTGCGAATCCTTCGGCTCACTTCGCACAGACTGTTATGCGTTCGCTGATGTCCTGCATGCGAACATCAGTGAATGCTTTAAAGGGATTCCAGTCTCGAAGAAGCGACTCGAGTAAATTACCCCCTGAGTCTCACAGAGGACCATAGGAAATGTAGGAGCATAGGGATACAACCATGATAACATATAAACAAATTCATATGCTGTTATGGTCATACAGAATGCAGACAAGCATTTACCTGGTATAAACTAACATACTGCTTCCGTAACCACTGTAATCTCTGATCAGGAAACTTTTTAATCTTCCTTACTGCCCTGGTTAACTCCAGCAATCCATCATACAAAGTTCTTGCTGTGTATTTAGGGGCTACAAAGTGTAGCAATTTGTTGTCAGTAGTATGAAGTCCAAAGAGCAAAGTGACACCATTTTCTTCCAGGTTCATATTACATAGTTTGTTTTGAACACACACAGTGTGCATATCAATTCCCGGATGTCCCATGTAAACAGCCTTCATAGAGAACAAGTCAAGGAATCCTTCGGCAAGTCCATTCATTCCAGCACTGGCAAGGAACTGAAATTTAATCTCTGAGTTGCTACCAAGGGCACCTAATTTATTCTTAGCACTTGCAAGACATGTCGTAGTTGGTTTTGTCCAAGTCAATGTGGAATTGTCTGGTTGAAGCTGAAGGAAGCAACGAACAGAAATGTGGGTCTCCTGGTCATAGCGGACAACAGTCACTCCTTGCTGAAGAAACTGATAGACATCTGCTCTCACTGATAATACGTACCAGGGAATAAGTTCTATCCCATGGCTAAATGCTTTGTGTTGCTCTTCCGCTCCATGTATGTCCCATTCTTTTGACTGCTCACAAATATCACTTTCTGAGTCAGATAAATCTCCCATGATAAACCTACGAATTAAGCAAAATCATAATTTTAACAATATTCTCATAATACATGGTTATAGTAACATCCCAAAGGTGGTCATGCACAGAACGACTTTTCAGACAATTAAGCAAAGATTAATGTCACAGATAATTTTACACTTTGGCAAAAGCAGAAACAAAATTATTTAAACGACCAAATCCATTTCTATAGACAAAGGATTTACGCTAATACTTATTAAAACTTTATTAAACATTTATAAAAAAAACTTCTTTCACTTCTTCATTATATACACACCATGACAACATTTAACTATTTTATTATTAATGCACCAATTTTTTATACTAAAGTCGCGACTGCGACAGTAGCAGTCTATTGCGACTGTCTTAAGCTGGCGAATTCACACCTATATGCAACAATTCAGACTTTAGTGAATAACCCCCTTAAGTCTTTAAGCAGATGTGAATATAAGATAAAAAAAAGTAAATTACTCTGTGCACACTTCTCCAGACCTGTAACAAGAATGCAATAGTAGGGTTATTTAAATGTCCCCTACAGAAACAGAAAGAGGACATTTTTCTGTATTGTCCTTTCAGTAGCTGGTAACTGAATATCAACAATACAGGAAAATGTCCTCTAACGTGTCCTACTTTCAGTTGGATTCATTCCTATGATTTGAAGATTTTCTTTATTAGCGATTTTTCATAGGTGCTTTTCCGCTGCCTTTTTTGCTATTGCAAAATGAACTCAGTTTGCAAACGCAGCGCGTTTTTACGCTGTGTGTGTGTGATCACAACTGTTAAATTCCTATTGAAACTAATGTAGTCACATAATCTCTCAACCCGAACCAGATGTGTTTAATATTATTAAACATTTTGTAAAACAAATGATTTCAACAACATGTCAATAATATAAGCAGACTTGTCCAGGATGCCATTATCTTACAACTAAAATAAATTAGACTTCAATCACCAGACAAAATGTCACACTTAGTAATTATTCTAAAATGATGATGCCAATTTATGTCATCTTAAAGTATTTAAAGTGAAATCTGCAGAATAAAAGACAAATGATTCTAATAAACATGGGAGTAGTCATTTACCTTTTACCTGTTTCTACAATTAATTTTTTTTTAAATTTTAATTATAACAGTCTGTTAATGGAAAGACTTGGGTTTCCAATTGGATTAAAGAGTTATTTATAAAGAGGCAAGCGCCAAATTTAGTTGAAATTTGGTGACATTTTTTAAAAAACTATTTAGGGTGAAATTTAATAAAATCGAAAATATTGATATCGATCATTTCCATGTGATATTGCAATATCGAATAGTCATTTATACAAAATAAAATTTGTTTACCACAATATCAAAAATTCAATATCGTGATATCAAAAATTAAATCGAAACTTTTCAATCTGTTTATTTCTATGGAAAATCCACAATATCAATCATTTCGATGGAAAAATTCAATATCGATTTTTCAATATCGTGATTTTTGAATTTTTCTATCGAATTTTTTGGTTAAAAGATCATAAATGACCTTTTCGACTACTGTTACTTTAAAAATATTTCCATTAATAAGCTACAGTAATAAATTACTCTTTCATACTTATACTTACTGCAGTATATTGTGGTGCAGCGCTTTTACATATATAAAGAAAGAAAACACAATAAAATATAGTAAGGAAATATTCTGATAATAAAATTAAAATGATTTCTTGTCAGTTTCCTTTGGTGGTAGTCTGGTAGAGTTGAAGAAATAACATTAGCCTAATATCAAATACAATGTGTATTCAATTAACACAATCCATGTTTTTATGTTGATAGAATTAGTAGTAGTTTCCAAAAAAGATAACCAACTCCTTCATCTTCTATCAAACTAAAAGATTTTTGTCAACTTACAATGTTTTGTGAAAAGATAAATTGCAAAACGGAATCCAAGTATCTCAGTAAAAGCATGCCAAGAAAAGAGACCAAGCAGGTTCGATATTTATCAATGAGTACACCTCAACAACTACAAAGACAAAGGAATATCTAAATATAAGTATTTAGTCACAATAAGCAAAAATAAATATGAGTCTCTTACTGAAATTTGTTTCTCTCAATGACTGAGTTTTTCCTTGTACATCCACCATCACTGATTGTATCTTCACCTTCTTCAAATTCCAAGCTCCGATTGCAACTGCGAATAGTTTGCATAATGTTGTTCACTGTTGACTCTTTTTCTGTGTTTGTTATTCCATCTTTCCCTATTCGCTGAAGAAAGTTGTCTTGTCCATTATAATCTGAAACAAACTGTAATTCAAGTGTTTACTTTGTATTTTATCACCTATAATATATGTAACTGAAACATTTCATAGCCTAACAGTAACATGTGGGCGAAATTTAATAAAGACGGAAAGAACGCTCTTGATCTTTCTGAGTTTATCACGCGAGATCTCATATTGTTCTCACGAGATTACTGCACAAGTTTTTTCAATCTCGATTTTTCAATACAACTAATGGCTGCCTTTCTATTGAAAAATATTTCAAAATTGAGACTGGAAAAACTCACACAATAATATTGCAGGAAAAGTACAAGATCTCACGCGATAAACTAAAGAGAGCGGTCTTTCGGACTTTATTAAATTTCGCCCCCCAAATCTGCTGCTAACAATAGCAGACCAAAAACTTCCATCATACAGAATTGGCAGCCCTGTGTTATTTGCCCCCCATACAATAAATAAACACCTCTGGTTTTACCTAATTTCTGTAGGATCATTAGTGAGGATGGACTTTTAAACTATAGTCACTTTCACCACTGTGGTAGTGCATGAATGAAGTGCCATACTTTGATTTGGCCACTTGCTGACAGGTTTAGCGGGCAATAGAACTAATAAAAGATGCAATCATTCTTACATCTGCCTTCACTAAACTTTGATTGGTGCAAATTCAGCAGAAGCAGGGGGTACAGCTGTTTTTTTACCATATTTAAAGAAAGAAAACAAATACTTTTGAAGAAATATACTAATCAACATAGATCATTATCAATATACAGTGGGGAAAAAAAG
>WMED01025249.1:0-11060 GCA_019650415.1 Pipa parva | reverse complement strand
TGTGAGACTGTCAGTCTGAGGGGTTTTTAAACATGTCGGGTGAATCATCTGCGTCATGACATCGATGACGTGGCTGTGCGGCTCATGAATATTCATAAGTAAGGGATGGCGCTATCGTGTCTGCGGTTCTTATTGCTAGGAAGTACAGTGCTCCGAAGTGGACCAGGCTGAACAAACCGGCAAGCAAATGGTAACTGTCAGTGTGCCGGTAATAGAAACATGTACATATAGCAAATTTGAATAGCGTCATTAATGCTTCAGATAAAGATATCCTTATTGCTAAACATGACGGTTATAACAGGTGACTAATACAGTTACTTTCAGACATAGAGTTTGAACTATATACTCTTTTCTAAACATTCATCTATGCTTTACACCTAGGTTTTTGATCCCTGCACTATGACTGAACTGTACTAGACTGACTGAAACCTGCAATGTAACCCTTTATCATATGGAGGTTCTGTTATATCCACATTGTCCGTTAGGATTTTAGTCCTTTTAAATGTTTTTACTCACTATGTCATGTCTAAAGAATGATCATTGTTAATACAATTTGTTTCAGTGTGCACCAACATATCAGGAGCGCTTTTCCTTCCTTCATTTCTACTATTTATCTCTCCTGTAGGTAGCACCTGTTTACTTTTTGATACTTTTTGATACTAATTAGTGCTCACTACCCCTCATATTTCTATTGTCTTCTTTGATCTGTTACAGACTTGGTCTGTATAACTACATTTTACCTACTGGTTTCTACCATGAATGTCTGGTACCCTGTGCTTACCATGCCCTGTGTTCTTGTAAAACCATTGTATGTATATATAATTTTATTTATAAAGTGCCACAAATTTATGCAGTGCTGTACAATACAGCAGTACAAATATAATACAGGCATGGGAAAAGTGCATTACACAATAAAAGTATAATATCACAAAGATACTTCACTTTAAGTGCCAGGTTGTAGTTGACACAAGAGGTTGGAGGTCCCTGCCCCGTAGAGCTTACAATCTAAATTTAGAAAGATGCACCATGAAGATTTGGTGGCATCCAAGTAGAGATGGTTCACCTGGGTTTTGGGTAACCTCACATAATAGTGTGCTTATTTGCTTCTTGTCCCATTGAATATATAAAGCTTTCCTTCTTGAAGAGGTAAATATGGAGCCAAGCTGGAAGCATTAGCTGGTGCACACAATTCACAAGGCCTATGTTTCATATCAGTAGAAAATAGTGTGTGGCTTAGTCTCAGACAAAGAGTTTGACATGGATTTCATGTATTTAATTCAATTTTGTTGTGCCACTGACTGTTTATGTCTCTGACCAGTCACAGCACATAAGGTAATTGTATCATCAAATTACCTTATGTGCTGTAGCTAGTCAGAGACAGTAAAGAAAAACTGTCAAGCAAACCAGATTAAGCATTTGTAGGTATGTGTATTTTTATTTATTTATTTACCAACAGGTTACACAGCGCTGTATAGTCCAACAATACAGTTATAATACAGACATTGGAAAGTGCTTAACAAAGAACAAGTGAAGTAAATTACAAACATATAATCATGAAGGTACACCACTTTAATTGCAAGGCCATGACTGAAACTAGAGGATGGAGGTCCCTGCCCCATAGAGCTTACAATCTAAATAGGACTAAGACTTACATATGTGGATAGGAGGGTAAAAAGTGCAGTAACAAAGTGTTAGTTCATTAGCCTACTAGTGCCAATTAAATAAGTAAAAAATACAAAATAGAATAAATAGTTGCTTAAAGATAAAATATAGACATGAAAACCAGTGCTAGTGCTCCAGGAGGTAAGATTTTAATTTAGTTTTGAAGATATTGATGTATTGCTCTTGGTGGAGGTAGAGGGGTATAGAACTACAAAAATAAGGGGCAACAGGACAGAAGGGTTGAAGATGAGAATGGGTGGGCTTAGTGAGGGTTTTATAAAGATGGTTGCCTTATGAAGAACTGAGTTGATGACTAGGTGTATATGGGCAAACAAGGGAAGAGATATAGGGAGGGGCAACAGAGTGAAGCGCTTTGAATGTCCTTTGAGTGCATTTAGTCCTTATGTATGCAACTGCCTTCTGACTGCATCAGTACATTGTTCTTTAAATTTGGAGGGCGGAGGGTAGGTTACATATTAAGGAGAGAAGGCTTTGTCATATCCATTGTGATAAAAAGGATCCCAGACTTCTCAGTGTTAGGTACTTTAAGTTGGTTTGTGGTACCTCTGGGATAAAGCTTCTCCTTGTCAAACAGGTAGTTATACGCTATAAATCCTTAACAGCTGCTAAGACTTGATGAACAAACTTTGCTACCTTTTCTATGTCAGATTATATCAGAGATAAGCTTAGGGAAAATGAGACAGAGATCTTCCTTTATGAATGTAATACATGTGTCTGTTAAATTAGATTCAGAAAGCACAGTTTCTGAAATCTTCATATACCATTTCATCTACTAAACCTCATTGCATTCCACAGACTCCTGTCACTAAAGTTTGTGGGCCTTATTGAATAGTCATGTAGAGCTCTAAAATAACATGTATTCACCACTTCCCTGTGTTCTCTTATTGACTAAACTCTGCAAAGTGGCAAATACATGACCAATTCAAGCGTCTATGAAAGTCGGCAACTTACGAAGCATTTTGTGTGCTTGTGCACAGGTACTTCTACTACTGACTAAGATGAGGAGTGTGTTGAAGGTGCAAATGGGAGGAGGTAGACTGCTTCGAATTCAACTGTTTGACTTCATCATTTCAAAATGGCAAATTGGGGGGTTGATGGCAGGGCTCCAGTGTTGTGTGAGGTGACTGACATCACTACTCTTCACTGGTCAAATTCACCTCACTCTGCATGACTTCTCATCCTAATTCTATCCGACTAACTACACCACCCTATACATACAACAGCATTCACCACTGTCCACTTGTTCGACAAGTATATTCTCCACTTAGTCAATACTGAGAAGTGAATTTGCGACTATTTTGTAGATGCGACTCGAATTGTAGCAAGGTGACTTGACAGGTGAATTCGGACTTTAGTCAATCAGGCTCTAAGCCTTCAGCTTAGTGTAACCCATCTTACATCAGAGTATTAGAAATAATTGAGATTTGATTCTGCTGGGATGCCATGTCTCACAAACTGCAGAAGATTTAGCTGATTGTTGTTCATTAAAAACAATGAAATAGCATTGATTCAGTCTTTGTTGTCCTTGTGTATGGTTATAGAATCCTGCTGAAGTGACTTATATGCCTAAACTGGTCCTGCAAAGACCTTGTTGCCTGGCAATAAGAGTATAAAATCCATCTGTTCTGACTGTAGCCTGCCTATGACTATTCTCATGTCAGTATTCCAATTACCCAATCCTATATAAAGGACTCTGTACTCATCCTTGCACATATTACTGTCCAATTTTTTTACCCAGTCACTTTTTGCAAATCATCTAGTCTAGTTGACTTGCTTCCAAGATGGCAGCTTTCAAATTGGCTGTCGTGTTGGACATTGCCCCTCACAGATTTTCCACATCCCATTGTCAGGAAAAGTACTTACCTAGATACCCATTGTGCTTCTTCACTTGGGCGTGGTCATGAGTACAGCCTCTAGGAATGGTCACAGTGTTTTGATGTTGTCACACATTCAGACGTCAATACCGGCACTTTTTGAATTTTCCACTCTTGTACCTATTTAAACCCTTAAGTCCTTTCTGCCTGTGCCTGAATATATCTCTGATCCTGGGTGTGGTTTAGGCCTTGCTTCCTGTTTTTTCTGACTCTTGCCTGTTTAACGTTTGTGACTGATTGCTGCCTGCCCTGCCCATTGCCTAATTCCTGCCTGCCTTGACCTTTGCTAGCCACCAACTCTGACCAGTGCCTGTTACTACTCCTCTGGATCTTTGTGGTTTCTAGCTCTATTGGCCACGACCGTGGTATTTTCCTCAGTGAAGTCCTACCCTCCTTGCAGGGGCTTTAGGTGAATAGTAGTAATGTCTTAAACTCTGCACCCTAGAGTCTGTTGTCATTCAACCGTCTGAGTTATCTGTTCCCTCCTCCACTCTATTAGGACAGACTATGGGGGTAATTCACCATTGTGCGAAGTGAGGTGCGGCTCCTTCGCCACACTTCGCACATGGTGTTATGTGCTCGCTGATGTCCTGCACACGGATATCAGCGAGCACTTTAAAGGGATTCCAGTCTCGGCAAGACCAAAAGAGTTGCCTCACCGAAACTGGAATCCCTTTAAAACGTTCGCTGATGTCCGCGTGCAGAACATCAGCGAGTGCATAACAGCATGTGCAGAGTGATGCGAGGGATCTGGAGCTCACTTCACACATTGGTTCATTACCCCCTATATCTCTTCCAGGTACTTACACCCCTTTAGGAACATGCCACACATAAGATGGCATTCCAAACTATCTTTTTCCACTTATTCAAGTATCCACATACCTTTGAACCACCTTGTATCTTATTTCTAGCCTAAATCTTTCTCAGGCTTTAGTTCCTGTGTTCTACCATATTATTTGCAACCATATTTTTTTTTTCATGTATAAAGATAGAGTGCCCAATTGTAGGTTTTGATATATGATGGAATTTTAAAGTTGCATAGTAGATACTTATTTACATGCTAAACTGACCATGGGGATATTCTTACCAGTAAGAGTGAATGTGCTTCTTTAGGCACATATGAAAGTCATGTCATTTCAGATTATTTGTAAGTGGACAAATGTGGTTTTCCTGGGAAAAAATATTTAATTATATAAATTCATTCAGATTACCTGAGATTGTGTATTGCTCAATTGATTCTTATAGGTTGACTTACTGTAGCATGTTAATTTAAATGGTATGGTTGTACTGTGACCCTTGGACACATAATTATATTTAGTTCAACATATATCACATGGGGTTTACTAGCACCTGCACTGGTATAATTGCAAATATTTGTGGCAACTGTGTTTTATAGAGATTATTTCTGCTTATGATCTAAGTTTTGTTAGGAAATGCTTATTATGTGGTTTTATATTGCTCTAGTGATGTGATACTTTGTATAGGCTTTTGTATAAGGGCTTAGAATGGTGACTGGGTAAAAACAGACAATGGAAAGAAATAGAAATGGATAGACAGACAGAAGATAAAAGGGAAAACAGACAAGCGGACAGAAAGACTTACAGACAGATATTAGATGGATGGACAGACAGATAAATACATTTTGATATGTTTTAATTACATGATTTTGGGTGTCAGTATAGTGTATGAATAACCAAACTGGTATTATAGAAGGAGACAATTCACTGAAGATTTAGGGGGTTATTAACTAAAGTCCAAATTGTTGCGTATAGGTACGAATTTGCCAGATAAAGACAGTTGCATTAGGCTGCTACTGTCGCAGTCACATCTTTATAATGAGAATATTGTCGCAGTCACGACTTTATTATGGGAAAATTGTCACAATTTTAACTTTTAAAAATTGTTGCGACTTTACAATGGGGAAATTGTCACGGATTTACTATGGGAACCCGCTGTATTAGAATTCGACAGTCGAATTCGCACCTTAGTGAATAACCCCCTTAAAATAAAGTTAATGGGAGGATGATGCGACAGCTAAGGCTAAAAAGCAGTTAGCAAGCAAATACAATATTCCCTGCAAACCTTTTATCCCAAAATATTCTTCTGGGGTGTGTGTTACCTTGACAGCTCCAACTGTGCAAGTTAATGTATTCCTTCCAGGTGAGTACTGCATGCCAATCACCAGTAAACATATTAACATATTATATATAAATACACACATATATATAAACACACATGCATAAATCAGCTACTTTGATGCAGATAACTCATTAGTATTCTGAATACAAGTTTAACAGGGCACTAAGGTTCCAAAAGAAACATCTGCTGAATAAAGACAGAAACTGCTAAATTTAAGGCTATTATAATCTATTTTTTTATACAGCTGAACCTACTGCAAAGAAAGTGTCATTAAAGTTGGCATTTATGCAAATATTTCTGTGCTGATGAATTCCAGTTATTTTGCAGATTAAAAATATTTTTTTTTCTTTCATATGTTTTGTCTTTGCATCCATAATACATAACATTCATGCCAGTTTCCATGCGTTAAGGCTATTATGGTCTGTTTCTCTTTCAGCTGAACCTACTGCAAGGAAAGTGTCATTAAAGATGGCAATTGTGCAAATATCTTTGTACGCTAGTTATTTCAGTTATTTCGCAGATTGCAAGCACTTTTTTCTTCTATACTTTTGTCTATTATTCCATAATACACGTCATACATGCCACTGTCACTGTGACAATATGTAAGTTTATCACATGAAGGTTTTGGATTTAAAAGGTACTTGTTGTTAATACAATAGTACATTCCTAGCATCCAGCATCTAGCTTTAATAAGAAATGTATAATTCTCCCCCTTTCTGTACTATGCAGTCTTCTCCTAGCCCCCAGATACATGGAACAGTGCCTGAGGATCAAGCATACAGCCAGACATGTCAGTCCTTTCTAACTCCTGCTGCCACTGAGAATTCGGATGAATGTATAGTGCAACAAATGATATTTAACCTGCATGGTCACATCAGTACTCCTTGGAAAATTGACACGGGATAAATAGCCAAATTGTTGTTGTATTCATGGTGTATAGACTAGGAATAAATATGCATTATTAGAAGAGCAAGATTTTGCAGCATTGCAAAAAAGTTCAGCCTTTGCAGAATATGTGAAGTTAAAGGAGTAGTGTCTAATTTCCACAAAATCACACATCTACGAAACAAATTGCAATTTGATAAATATTCTGCTTTGATTAAAATTAATTGAAGAATCAAAATGGGGTTGAGTATGACAACCAGTTGCCAGTTAGCATTTATTGGTCTAGTGCAATTAGAATGATACAAGAAAATATATATTTGACTGCTAATAGTTACTAGACAGTTGAAGAGTTTACACTTGTTAATATATTTCCCCATGGAGTTTTAACTTCCCTTCTCTTGTATCCTGCATTGCAAGGTGATCCACATACTAGCTTTTTCATATTATCTTTAATTATTTGTTCTTGAAATAGAGATACCAAACAATATATCAAATTGATCATGTGCCATCTGTGTCCGTTCACCTGCTTTAATGTATATTGTCTATTGTTCATTCTAATTGCACAAACTGTCATTTCTAAAATTATTCTGCTGGACATCAGTATTATCTTAATATTTTATATAGAAATAGGAATAATAGTTTTTCTGCATTCGAGTTATAGGAAAGGAATTAAATATGAAGTAATTGCAATTACTATACTTCTCAGGAAACACCAATGTTTACAAAATCAACAGAACTACAGCAAGGTGTTAAAGTATAATAATTAGCAACAAAGCTTTTATTTATTTATTTTTTTGAAACAAGCATATTTACAGAAAACTAACCTGGAATAAATAATGGTACAATTTTTTGAAGGTGCACATCAAGTTGACGTAAGTGATTTCGAAGGTATTGTTCATAATAAGAATTATAGCTACTGTGCTCTTTGAGCTGCAAATAAAAAAAAAAAAAAATTAATAAGCTTGCTAATTGTTTGGCAAACCACCACACACAAAGTTGCCACTTTAGCCAGAAAATGTAATGAATTGGTAAAAATTGAGGGTTTAACTGAACGGTAGACAGTCAGCACTCAAATGTAAGACAAAATTATGTATTTATTTACATATTTTAATAATACCATACTCTTTGGGCTTGATTACAGAATGAAACACAAACTGATATAGCACAGCATAACAAAACAATCAGAAACTAAAAATAAGACCATGGTTCAAATTCTACATCTAGATCATAACAAATACATTTCAGTATGTTTTCTTTTATTTCAAAATTTTCAGTCTGAGGGAAATGAAAACAGTTTGGGATCTGATACTATGGACTTCTATTATATTGGCCTTAAACATTGTCAGCAGATATTGTACAGGCATCTACGGATATCATAGCAGACATCCCATTTTTAAACAGATATGTGGCTGCCTAAGCAATAGACTTTAAGATTTGTTAATATGTCATGTCAGGGACAGGCCTCTGTACAGGACCTTCACAGTAGCCCCCCAGATTCCTTGAAAGATGCCAATGTATAGTGTAAAGTTATAAATAAAACCAACACAAGAAAAACCCAAAGGGGGAATTCACCATTGAGCTAAGTGAGCTCCAAATTCTTTGGCTCACTTTGCACATGGTGTTATGCGCTTGCTGATGTCCTGCACGCCGACATCAGTGAACACTTTAAAGGGATTCCAGTCTCGGCGAGGCAACTCTTTTGGTCTTGCCAAGACTGGAATCCCTTTAATGCGCATGCTGATGTCTGTGTGCAGGACATCAGCAAGCGCATAATACCATGTGTGAAGTGAGCC
Source organism: Pipa parva (assembly GCA_019650415.1). Lineage (NCBI taxonomy): Eukaryota > Metazoa > Chordata > Amphibia > Anura > Pipidae > Pipa > Pipa parva. Next base: position 2,686 of record WMED01025249.1, on the reverse strand, counting down.
GAAGGATTCGGAACTCACTTCGCTCAATGGTGAATTCCCCCCCAAGTGTTTAAGCGCTAAAAAAATAGAAAACCAAATAGACAAAAAAAGTCCAAACATTTGTGAAATGGAAGTCCCAAATTGTGTGCTGCTCTTCTTTGGAACGTGTATCTTAGACGTTCATGTGTAATCCAGCAGAAAAAGCTAATAGAAAACACACACAGAAAAAAGAAAGAAAAAGCACTAAATAGTGCCTTATCAATGTGAAAAAGATAAAAAGTATAAGAAAAAAGCCCAAGACCATGTGATATATGATATTTATCGATTTTTTTCTTCTGATGAAGCTGTGGACATTACAAATTGCTGCAAAATGCGTAGAGAGAGATCCAAAAGCTGTGTGAGTATTACCTTTTCGAGAACATATGCGTTTTATGCTGTTTTAAACTCCTAATTTTGTAAGTATAAATTAATACTTTACAAACTAACAAACTAAAAAAGATTTTATGTTATGGAGCTTTTTTCCTCTTCCATGTTAATTGGTCATACCTTTCAAGTTCATTGGTCTGTGTACTTTTTGATACTAGTGAAGCTGTGTCTATTTGGAGGATATTCAATTGGATTTTCAATGTTTGGAAAACATATGCTTCTGGTGAGCAATTAATCACACTACTGGTGTGGAGGAGATTGGGTTTCACATCCACAAAGAAATTTTTATTGGAGTTTCTTTATCCTATTTACTATTCACTATTGTTTGCACCAAAGTTTATATTTTACATCTGTTTTTTTAAGCCTTTATTGGTCTATGGCTTTTTTCTTATACTTTTTAGATTTTTCACATTGATAATAGGCACTATTTAGTGCTTTTTATTTTTATTTTCTTTGCGCGCAGGTTTTTTCTGCTTGATAGTGAAAAGTTATTTTAACTTGCAATCTTATCGGTTCTGGGGTGACTCCGAATGAACTTTTGATATTTGAACCAAAACTCCGGGTTTTATATTTTTAGCTTTCAAAATGTAGTTATGTTCATAGCATTCAAAGAGGTTTGTAATAAAAAACTATATGGTTCATATTTTGTATCGATTCATATTTATTATGGCTTAATCCAGATTCAAAACTACCTCTGACTGGAAATGTCAGAAATATTAAAATTAATACAAACACTTAGGGGGCTATTGGCCAAAATCTGAATTGTTGTGTAAAGGTGTGAATTCACCAGCTACAGACAGTCGCAATAGACTGCTACTGTTGAAATTGTGGCTTTATAATGAGAATATTGTCACAATAGTGAGTTTACTATGGAAATATTGTATCAGTCAAAACTTTTAAAAATTGTTGTGGTCGCGACTTCCCAATGGATGTTTTGTCTGCTGTCTATTTGCCTTAGTATAAAATGAAGGGGAAAGGAATATTCTTGCTATGTAAGATCATTTATGATTTTGTGGCAGGAACATTTTGAATAATGATAATGCTGCTACCGTTACCTAACAACTACAGGAATAACACCAACACTTTATATAAATCGAAAAGGTTTTCTTCTGGTATATTGATATTTATTTATTAAGAACCTTCTGACCTTTTTTATTACTGAAAAAATGCTCGCCTGCTTGAGGGTGGCAAAAACCCATTATCCCCTGTAGATAATTTATAACATTTTTTTCTAAGTCGAAAAACGGCTATAACGTGGTGAAAACCGATGAAACAGATCGAATTGCGGCGAATAGGTCGAAATGATCTTTAGAAATTTCTCCCTAGGACATTGGGAAGGAACAGAGATAAAAGAGCAGGGAAAATAGAATAATATAATGTACTAAATATTATACCTTAGAAGGATAACATTGCCTTCAAGGTGTCAGGAAAAAAGGAATTAGAAAAGGAACCTTCAATCTGTAAATAAATACTCCTTTCATTGCACTGCATTAAGCAGCTGGTAGTAAAGGAAAAATATAAGAAACGGTGCAGTAAATAAACACCTAAAATGTTTAGTGGGTGATTCTGCTTAAAAGAAGTGAACAAAAATGCTCATTTATTATTCTTCCTACCTGAGCTACCTTCATCAGCAAAATACGACATTGTAAGATTATCTCTCTGCATACACATAAAGAAAATAATTAAACATGTATACTTCAATCAAGTGTCTGTAAACACTTACCCCTTAATCTATCACTATCACAGACTACCTAAGCGGAAAATTTCTTACATCAGCCTGGAATTTCTCAGGACCCACTAAATGAAGCATAATTGAATTCATCTTTGCAGTGTTATTTTTTGCAACAAACAATTGGTTGGGCTCCAGAAGTAATTAAAAATATAATCAGTTTATTAAAATAGAACACATATTATGTGTATGCCATTCTTGTACGTTGTATATAGGGAAGCATGGTGTATCTCATTATTTTAAGACTCAATTTTTAAAATAACCTATGTAATGCTATAGTGGCGGTATGTACTAACGCCCCACTCATAGCTACATCTCCCATTACCCAGGCTAACCCTTACCTCAGGGGGATAGGCCCCGCTTACTTATTGGAGTGGAACAGTATATAGAGAATCAACAAACTACACAGGCACCAGTAGTTCTTACTTAATCATTACACTCATTTATTAAACATGAAAACATAATAGTGCAGATAGTTATGGTTCAACCACACAAGGGCGTATCTTCTTAGTTACACATGCAATTAAATCACCATCATTACATGAACACAGC
>WMED01025248.1:0-11060 GCA_019650415.1 Pipa parva | reverse complement strand
AGCAAGAGCATAAGACCTTTCTAGCTTGAAGCTTAGGCAGGGACTGACCCAGCTTGCAAGCCTTTTAAACCTCCCACTGTGTCCCTGATCAGCAGGAGCGCTCCCAACACGTCAGAATGACGTGAGCTTGCCGGGAGCGCGCACGCCGCCAGGAAGAGTAAAACCCTGACTGCCGCGGCTCGTACGCCTAAGGACACAGCGCCCGAGCCGAGCAGTCGGGTAAGGAGCGGCGGTAACGCCGCGTGTTACATAGACATGGGCACCTGCAGAAAGAATGACGCAATGGCATGGTGCCATCATATTAAGGACAGAAAGACAGGGCAAAACAAAGGGGTGCAACAAGAGGCTAGGACTACTCCCTATATGTTCCTCTGGGGTGAGGCCATAGACCATGGCACCTTTGTGCCCCAATAACCCCCAAACATCTATGGGCATTATTCTGGTGACATTTTACTCAAAAAGCTGAAAATGCAAAATGAAGACGTGAGGGTTATTGTCTCGTAAATGTGTGACTTCACCACTTCTTCATATTCAGGTATTCAGTAAACTCTGCAATTTTGCGAATTAGTCAATAACACCCATAGTCTCTTTATTAATAGTTATTGCCAGCATGTAGTAGTTAATCTAGAGAAAGACAAGTACATTGACATTGTCTCCATTAAACCTATCCATGTGAATCAGTACCGGGATTTATAGGTACAGAATGATTGGTGCTTTAGGCCACACCCACTAGATGACCACACCCCTTTGTGCAAATAACTCAGAATGTCATGTAAAGTTAAACCGCTAATGTCACATTCAACAATTTTAATGTTTAAAATACTTCTTAGCTAGAAGGTATTCTCCTGATTCCCCCTGCCAATGTCCCTGACTAGGAGAGAGGTGCTCTTCCCTCTGAGCTACCTTTAAGCAGGGGACTCTTGTGTCTACAGGGAAATCTGGGACTGATGTGAATATAACATCCCTTAACTTGAATATGTGCACAAGTCAGCTTTCCCTCTGTAATCTCCTGCAATCCAACTTAATTCATGCGGCCAAAAGGTCAGCAAAAAACGGGGGAAAGAAAAAACATGACTCTCATTGAAGGTGCACACACATAGATGAATATTTTATTGAATAACACAAAATATTAGAAAAAATGTATACCAAACTGACACCAATTAAAATGACAAGCTGAACAAAAGATTGTAATCCCCATAGGATTCAATACATGGTTAGTATTAATTGTATACCAAAATAATCAATACAAATAATCCAAAAAATGTTAACTAACCCTGTAAACAATATAAACAAAATAAACAAAAGACAGGTGCAGCCAATCAATTTATAAAGGACGAAGCAGGTTTGGATGTTAAGCTGTGTAAAAACACAATGCTGTGGATGCATACAAAGAGACCAGCAGTAGGATGGAAAGAAAGGCACCTGTCAGACAAGTAGTGGGGAAATACAAGGATCTGCCAGCTAAACCGGACGCATTTCGTCAAAAAAAATGACTTCTACTGCGGTATACAATTAATACTAACCATGTATTGAATCCTATGGGGATTACAAGCTTTTGTTCAGCTTGTCATTTTAATTGGTTTTATTTTTTATCTGTGTCAGTTTGGTATACATTTTTTCTAATATTTTGTGTTATTCAATAAAATATTCATCTATGTGTATGCACCTTCAATGAGAGTCATGCTTTTTCTTTCCCCTGTTTTTTGGTTACAGTTTTGATGCTCTCCAGTGTTGCACCACTTTCATAAATCATTAGGTTGTGCTCGTTACACCCTCCTTTTTTTGCTTTGCCAAAAGGTCAGCACACTGCTTAACCAATAGCAGTCATGCAGCTTTTTCTTTTCGTGTTGCCTGACTTGCAGAACAGAAAGACAAATTATGACATATTCACTGCAATATGCCACTGCTACTATTATCATTATAAGACAGTTGCAGCGTCAGTATTCTAAATGATACTTCACTAAAGCACTGTTCTGCTTGTAATAGCTTTTATTGTGGATTTCTCAATAGACTGACAGCTCTGAAATAAAACTGCAAAGTATGCTGCCCTTTATTCCAATGATAGATTTAGGAGCTTGCAACGCTTCATAAAAAAAACAAACAAGAAACTTGATTCTTTTCCACTGAAAGATGCAATAATTATAAAATTCTTTAAACTTTACCAAAACTCTGGCCTGATTAAACAGAAAATTGTTTTTAGGGAAAAATGTTTTGACTTCCAGGGTCACATTCTCAGAGTGAGGCCAGTTGGACCCACAATGCCAGAAAAACAGACTATTACTATCATTTTAAATAATATATTTAATAGTGTTTAATCCCCCCCAAAAAAACTTTTTCTCAAGTAGGAAGAGAGTTGTAAACCCAACTGAACCCACTTATTTGATTTTTGGGACATACAGTAATGTCCAAATAAATGTTCACCTATTGCAAAAAAATATTACAAAGTCAAAGTAAATGCATCCATGGTGTCTCCTGCAGGGATCTCAACCATACCTTTACTATTTTCCAGGTACATTAGTAATTTATCTCTTGTGCGAGTAAAAGAACAAGACGCAGGATTCTACACAATCAAAGTGTTCAATGAAGACGAATATCAGGAGAGGTCATTCTACCTTATGATAAACGGTGAGATTTATCAAATGTCGCAAGAAACACTGTAGGTCATCTGGGCCACCCTATGGAAATTAAAGGGGTTGCTTAAGTTTTAATATGCTCTTGATAGTTATTCTTTTCAATTGGCCTTTGGTTTGTGTGTTTTTTTTTTTTAATAATTACATTTAGTACTATTTACATTTAAAATGGTCTTGTGGTTACTAGGGTTCATTAACTTAGCAATCAGGCACTGAGGGTAGCTACAGACAGGAAGAACAGTAATACAGCAAATTAAAAGAAAGATAAGAAACGATAAAGAATTCTACATGAAAAATCATTCGTCTCATAATATTTATGTAACCCGCAAAGATAAGGATAACCAGTAACATGATCAGAAAAAAAAAACCACCAAAAAAATCAAAATCAAAGACAAACTACAAAATGTCTCAGAACATTGCTACAACATTGTAAAACTGAAGTGAATATTTATCAGCCCCCTTTTATTAAAAAAATATATATTTTAAATGCAATACATTCTCAGCTGTGAAATGAATCTTGAATAGAGGAGAACTCGAATCCGAATCGAGGAGAACTGAAGTCTCCTAATAAATCCCATTTGTTTATTTAGACTACAATCCAGCACCATAATAAGCGCACAAGTTTTCCCTTCCAAGCCAACTACTTTTATAATGTACATGGCAGCCATTGTAGTATTTCAGCTCCACCCCCTGATGAGAAAGCTGGTTATTGACTTCTTTTAGAGCATGTGTGAAAACCAGCACTGACTGTATACCTCATTGATATTCACAGTTTAACAGACCATGTGACACTCCCCAGCCAGTCAAACAATATGTGTGATAATGTGTCAGGGTTCATTAACATATTAATATTATTATTGTGGGTCCTCCAATCCAATACCGCAAATCCAGCTCTAGGAGCAATATGGCTGGAGGAGCTGAAATCTAAGCTTCCGCGTGTGTTACCAGCAGGGAATAAACCTGAGTCAGAATGCTGCTCATCTGCTATTGGGCAGTCATTGCTTTTGGAAATATAAACCGCTTATGGTGCATCCAGCCATTTAACTATATTTTCTACAGCTAAACCAGCTCTATAATAAGATTCTAGTCAGGCTAAATCCATATCTGTAGCTTGTGTAGTGCTAGGAAACACTAGTATGTTCTAACATGAACATTTTTCCATTGTATTTTTCTTGTTGCAGTACCTCCCGAAATAACGCAGCTGGTGGACGTTCATCCTACAAGTGGGGGCCAGATAGTCACATGTATGAGTAAAGGAACCCCGGTGCCTGAAATAACATGGTACATCTGCAGTGAAATCAAAAGGTAATATGTTTTTATACGCCTCATGAAGCTCAATCTGTAATGCAGGGTACACATTGGAGCAAGGATTGGGTTGTTTGGTTTTATACAATTTGGTCACACACAAGCTGCTTGACATGCAGGGACCTCAATTTCTGAAGAAAATGATGCACTCCATCCTCTATTTTATACTTGGGGTGCACCAGTACCCTGTCCAGTAGCCCAGACTGTCTGGTGACAGAATTCCATTTATGCTGCACTGCCCTGCTGAATTTTCTCTAGCCCAGTTACACTGTAAGTGCCCTAGCTACATTGTCTATAGCTCAGTTACACTGTAAGTGCCCTAGCTATATTGTCTATAGCCCAGTTACACTGTAAGTGCTCTAGCTACATTGTCTATAGCCCAGTTACACTGTAAGTGCCCTAGCTATATTGTCTATAGCCCAGTTACACTGTAAGTGCTTTAGCTATATTGTCTATAGCCCAGTTACACTGTAAGTGCTCTAGCTACATTGTCTATAGCCCAGTTACACTGTAAGTGCCCTAGCTACATTGTCTATAGCCCATTTACAGCATAAGTTGTCCAGAAGCATTTTCTTTATTCTACTGCAAGTTGCCCAACTGCATCGTCTGTAATCAAGTTATACAGTAAATTGCCAACCTGCATTGACTATAGCCCTGTTATGCTGTAAATTGCCCAGCTTAATTATCTGTAGCCCAGTTATGGTTAGTTGGCAAGTGGTATTGTCTATATGTCAGTTACAATGGAGCGTCTCCAACTGATTTAGTTTAGATAGAAATGTAGATTACCAAGCAGTCAATCACTATTTAAAATGCAGTGCCCTATGGGTATTGCAAATTGCAATCCAGTGCACCTAAAAGACATTCCCCTGTCATAATTCCATTATGCAAAGATACTTTTTACACTTACAAATGCAGAGCCCAAAAAAGCATTTTCCTGCGACTAATGCTGAGCGCCAAGCAGATGCTTCCCCAGTCACTATTACCAAGCAGGCTTTCTCCAGTTACAAATTTAGGGCTTCTTGAAGATATTTCTTAATTACACTTGTAGATTGTCCAGTGGCCTACCCCCGTTACACATGGGGAGAAGCCAGGAGATTGTCACCACTTCCAGTCACAGTCTGGGTGTTCAGCAGACATTTACCCAGTTTCAAATGCAGAGCGCCCAGCAGATTGTTTATAGTTAAAGATGTACAATATCTGTCAGATACTTCCTAATTACAAATGCAGAGCGCCCAGCAGATTGTTTATAGTTAAAGATGTACAATATCTGTCAGATACTTCCTAATTACAAATGCAGTCACACTGGGTTTTAGAGCCAGTTTTTCAAATCCTGCAGAGTTCGCAATCCAAGATTTGCATAAGAAACATTTATTACTTATTATAAATATGTGGCTTAGTTATAGTAAGCAATTTCATAGGGTAAAATGTCCAGTCACTCAATTGGCATCAATCAAGTAGTCATACAAAGCACAACTCTAACTTCCCTCCTTTTAACTTTATATTTACATTTTTTTTACTATACATATATTAATATTAAATCGTATTTTAATTGATTATGCAATAGGTGTAACAATAATGGATGGGAGTCATGGAGGATTTTGGATAACAAAACCTTAGATTTTGAGTTTTACACAAACAACACAGGGCTGGAGCTGCTTCATGATTACACTGTAAAGAGCGCCCTTCACTTTAAAGGTGTGGAAGACTCCATTTCAGTTCGATGTTTTAGCAAGAACCTCCTTGGAATGAACCATAGAGATATTACTCTTGTACCACACCGTGAGTAAACATCATTCAATCCTCTTGTATGTTGGCGTACATTAGCTGCAGGCTGAAGTGATTCAGTAACACTGAAATCCCACAGAACATGCTAAAACAGGGGACGGCAAAGTACGGCTCACAAGCCATATACGACTCTTTAGCCACCTTGTTGTGGCTCGGAACACATCTCTCTAGCCCTGTCCATGGCTTTCCGATGCCTTTTCTGGTTGGCCATCGGCAGGTCATGTGATCTGGAGTGCGCCCCTCCCCCCTTTGCGGCTCAGAAAAGAAATTCACAGGTGGAGGAGGAAGCAAAATGGCTCCCTCCCCTACAAACTTTGCCGACCCCTGTGCTAAAACATTTATTAAAGGACCAGTAACACCAGATAATTGCTATTTGGATTAGCAATAATGATGTTAATGTAGAGTAGGGTGTGGATTGTGTTCAGTATCTGGCCAAATTTTCATTAAGAGAGTTTAATTTCATCCCCTTGTTTCAGTCACAGCCTGACACTTAAAGTGACGTATCCTCATGATCTCATGCTTGTAATTTATGGCACTTGTATTGCGCAATGCACATTTCCCATGTCTGTATTATATTTGTATTGCTGAATTGTACAGCGCTGTGTACATTTCTAGACCTTTATGACTAAAATTCTACACACATACATCTCAAATGTATGTATCAACACAGTGAATAGGTGATGGTGAAAGTTTCTAACTGGAATTCTAATGGATGCCAATCCCTGTAGCAGAATACATCATTGTCATATCAGTTACATCATAGCATTGATCCTCTAAATGTTTCTCCCTTTAGAATGTTTGTAACGAATGTGCATTGTATTCTGTTTAATACTCAGTTACAGTGAGAGCATTACTGGTACAGTTAGGGCACTTAATATAAATAAAGAACATTTTCCTTTTAATCCCTGCAATTCCTTTCACTAACTTTGAGGACAGTTCGACATTTGACCTAGATCCATTCATCTCAATGACTTAGTATGTTGTAACACAAGAGACACTTGGGATATTTTTATATGTTGTAGTCATCTTAATATCATACGTGTGTTTATTTTTATATATTTCAGGTTTGCCCTTTAAGGTGGTATTCATATCTGCTATAATGGCATTGGTAGCGCTGGTGATAATCTTTCTTATCATCCTTATTATCTTGTGGCAAAAGGTGGGATTTCTTCAATATTTTATGAATATATTATATTATTATTTTCTATGTAAAGTCATGAGATAGTGGCATTAAATCATCTTATTCGCTAGCATTGGTGTGTGTTTCTCAGAGATGTTTTATGCATATTGCTGTATTAACACATATTATTTGCTCCATCTACTGATCTAAAGTGGTAACTACAGTCCAGTATTTGTAAAACAGGAGAAATTACAGCCAGCTATAGACTACTGTTAATTTAGTTGAGGTCCCCAAGAAAGATTAACTAAGCCTGGGCCCAGCATGGAAGAGACAGAAAGAGATCATATGTTGCATTGGGACTAATTGCTAACTCAAGGAGAAACCCCACTCCAGGAGCATACCTAAGATGCTACAGGCACAGGTGCAGGATTAGGGGTCACCTCCCTCCTGCAGAGTGACTATACTATAGTCTATAGTATGTAAGGTTAAAAAACATCATTATGTTCAACCATTGCAAACCCATCTTCATGTTGATCACACAAGTGCTCAGTCTGTATTCAACAATTAAATGTCCTTGTTAAAAATTTGAACTATCTCCTTATATTATATAAAGTTGAATGTAAATACAAATGTAAGGCTATTTTGAATAAATTTCCCACGGAATCATCTGTTACCCATATCTATAACCCACCATGTCTGGCACAATAAGAGGGTAATGGGCACTGATTACAGATTGGGAACATTGAATAATAATACAATGGGGATTCCAGAGATTATTTTGCTACAAACCAGCACACAGTTTAACAACAAGAGGCAAAGAGAGGCAATGTACAGTAAATGCAGTATGTTACTCAGATATTCAAAGCAGAAATACCATGGAAGACTCAGGCACTGGGCAGTAATAGTTGTCCCCAATCAACACCAGATTCTTTAGGGAATCCCTACAATCACCACTGGGTTCCCTACCTTTATCCCTGAGTCATTACCCTTTCTCACACTCGGTGGGCCAGCTGTAGTTACTCTGACTGCATTTGCATGTGCCAACTGTTCACTATTGCAGGAGTTAAACTACAGTAACTACCACCTGGATGTTTTTCCAATCTGTGTCTCTCCTCCTGGGGAGAAGGACTGGGACAGGAACATTACAGTAGGAGTTGACCCTACTGTAATGTGACCAGGCCTGCCCCCCCCCCCCCCCCCCCCCCCCCCCCCCCCATGCCCCCTTAGTCTGAGCATTCAGAAGGCTGCAAGACTATTACACCTCAGGAACATCGTTGACTCTGTAACTGCCCTGCAAACCTCTGGGTTAAACCTGCAGACTGAGTTACGCAATCAAGTTTCCTGTGTTTTTCATTCCGCAACCACTCTCTGCATGCTGTCAAGATCTGGAAGTCATAGACCTTTGTGGAATGCTCTGTTCATAATGGAATGTTAGAATATCAGTGACTTTTGCACAGTTCAACCTGTTTTATATTGTTAATGGTGCCCCTTAATGAGTTGCACAGAACAAACAAATGTTTCCCCATCAAACAGAGTCATTGGGTTCCCAAGATCCAAGGTTTCATATTTACTTGAACTCAGAATTTCCTCTGGTAGAAAGATCCCATTTATGTGCCCTTGGCGTCATGTACTGTTTGTGCAGTTATGTTACTTGGCAGGTACATACCGAGTACTACTTTAATCCTGAACTTCGAAGGCACCATATCATTTGGCACACGCTGGATATAAGCATGCATAATATTAATTCTACATTCATTAACCTTCAAAAGAGTTTTCTTCTTACAATTATATGCAAAATTAATGTCAACCAATAGTTTTCATCAGCACATAAATTTGCAATACCAACTAGAAAGCTGAATTGATTTTAAAGGGTATCTAAAGCATTAAGAGGCTAGCCAGATGATGCCTAGTTAAATCCATTTAAAGAATTGCAGTAAACATTACTGTTGTGCAGTCCAAAACCATCTTAGTAACCAGTTACTAAATGTGCCATAGCATGTACCACATATTTAACATTCAAATTGCATGGAGGCTGACATATTATTATTATGGAGACACTGACTATATAGAAGGAGGCAAAATACACTTGTATTGATTGGAATGTCAGTCCTTATTGGCAGAAGTGAGCACAGGATCTGGTGTTATGTTCATCTACATTGTGTTTCAGTGCTTAGTGTGTTTTACTTGCAACGCCTTGAGTGTAGTAGGTTCAAACAGTGAACCATATGGCTTTTTTTTGGTATGACTTTGTTATATCATTCAGTCCAAAATTATGCTGGTTAAGAAAGGGAAATTGAAGAGGACTTGTGTTAGCGAGAAAATATTCTCTGCAGACATTACATAATAAGTTGGTGTATATCTAAAGGATAGTCATCACATGGCGTGAGACCAAAATGAGACCTTGGGAGATGTATATAATCCAACATTAGGACAATTTCATTTCAAGTTCATAAAAAGATTTGCTTTCTTTATTAAACCAAATCAGTCTTGCTGTCCTTGACAATGACCACTGATGTTATGCAACTGAGCTCTCCAGTGGTCACTCATATTTTCTATCAGTCAGAAAGATTGATTCATTTCAAGATGGAATAAACAGGTATGTTTAACAAGCACAGCAAGGAAACAAACAAATCAGAACTCTTAAAAAATGTTAATTATTTAAAGGTAAATTTTCCAAACTTTTTAAAATGTTTCCTCATTCTACAGAAACCTCGTTATGAAATCCGATGGAAGGTCATTGAATCTGTCAGCTCTGATGGTCACGAGTATATTTATGTGGACCCATTGCAACTTCCATATGATTCCAGTTGGGAACTTCCCAGGGATAAGTTAGTACTAGGTAAGAGTTATCCACTGGGTGGACAGGGTATTGGAGATACCAAAATGTAGGCTCTATAAAATATGTCAGGCAGCTTTAGTATGTTATCATAATACAGATTATCATACCTCCTATAATTTTATTTTAAAATGAATCTTCTGTTTCAAAGATATGTCTAAAATATACTGTTTTATAGAATAAACTGTGGTTTAAACATACATGGGGGTTATTCACTAAGGTGCAAATTCAACTGTCGAATTCGCAAACAGCAGATTCCCATAGCAAAACCGCTACGATTTCCCCATTGTAAAGTCACGACAATTTTTTAATGTTAAGATTGTGACAATTTTTCCATAATAAAGTTGCAGCTGTGACAATATTCTCATTATAAAGACGCAACTGCGACTGTAGCAGCTTATTGCGACTGTCTTTATCTGGCAAATTCGCACCTATACTCAATAATTCGGACTTTAGTGAATAACTCCAATAACTGTTCCACAATAAGAATTCAGGCGAAATTTATTAAACTTGGAAAGACCGGTCTCAATTTTTCTGAGTTTATCTCGCGTGAACTCACATTGCTCTCATGAGATTTTTTTGATATTGAGTTTTTCGATCTCGATTTTTCAATAGAAAGGTAGCCACACTTTACATTAGTAGTATCGCTATATTGAAAAATTAAAAAAATCTCACGAGAACAATGCGAGATCACACGCAAAAAAATTCGAAAAGACCGAGAGCGGTCTTTTTCAGTTTAATAAATTTCGCCCATAATGTTACTTTTTACCTATCTGTGTACAGAAAAGAAAAAACAGAGGGGTTATTCACTAAGGTGCAAATTCGACTGTCAAATTCACAAACAGCAGATTCCCATAGTAAATCCGCTACAATTTCTCCATTGTAAAGTCGTGACAATTTTTTTATGTTAAGATTGTGACAATTTTTCCATAATAAAGTTGCAACTGCGACAATATTCTCATTATAAAGACGCGACTGCGACAGTAGCAGCCAATTGCGACTGTCTTTATCTGCCGAATTCGCACCTATAGGCAATAATTCGGACTTTAGTGAATAACCCGCAGAGTGTTTTGTAGTTGGGATACACTTGTTTTTTAGGTATATTTTAACCCAGATGTAAGGTTGATTGTATTTGTCCTTCCCAAAAAATACATTTTATTAAGCAGATTTTAAAACATAAATGCAACATTGACATGTAAGTTATAACAACAGTTACTTGTTTGCCCACAGACTTTCTCAAAGCGATGAGTAAAAGAAACATATGACTTGAGACTGGTATTCCTGAGAACATTTCCACTTCAGCAATGTTCCAAATGTTAATATTCCTAAACATATACAAACCCCAAAATCAGAAAAGTTGGCACGTTGTGTAAATCGTAAATAA
>WMED01025247.1:392-11060 GCA_019650415.1 Pipa parva | reverse complement strand
TCTGAGCCATACGCATTTGTTGTTTCTCAAAAGATTCGATCAACAGAGTCGTATGGTCTAGTTGATTCTCGTATGATTCCAGTCATTTAGCGAGACTAAGCAACATCTCTTCAGGTATTTTATTGGCTGCCGTCTCAAAATGCTCCATGGCCTGGTGATACTGTAAGGATCCGTCTAATAGATAAGGGAGAAGGAGACGAGCAGCTTAGTACCACAGTGGTCTTGACACTAGCTAATCCCCGGGTGCGGAGTCTAAGGAGCCCTCCGGTCTTCACCTTTGACCCCCGCAAGGAGGTATGGGCTTCGCAGCCGAGGACCCCCAGGTCACGGTCCCAAGAACTAGCTGACCACTGGTGGACAATGACAGGGCAAACAAGAGTCGAGGAGAGACAGACGGACATACAGAGACAGGCAAGCTTTAGCAGGGACCAGGCAGGCTTGACAGGGACCAGGCAGGCTTGACAGGGACCAGGCAGGGCTTGACAGGGACCAGGCAGGGCTTGACAGGGACCAGGCAGGGCTTGACAGGGACCAGGCAGGCTTGACAGGGACAAGGCAGACTTCTTTAATAAGGGTTAGCAACCAGAACTCTAGACTGACTGAGTTCTATCACCAGGCGCTGTGGTTAAGGGAGAGCGCCCTTATATACAACACTGCCGGCACATGATCGAGAGGTTATCGCGTCATAAGTGCGCGCACATTCATGTGGAGGAGGCGCGCAGGGAAGAGTCGCGGCACAGACGCCGCACCGAAGGAGCCCAAAGTGAGGTAAGTTTCCTAACAATTTATGATTAGTACATGTATTTATTGACCAGTGTCTCAGCACATTGTTACAGCATTTATTACCCTTCTATCTGTGTATGTAAGTCTTCCTCCCATTTAGACTGTAAGCTCTACAGGGTAGGGACCTCCAACCTCTTGCGTCAACCACAACCTGGCACCTAAAGTGATGTATCCTTGTAATATTATACTGTATTGTGTAATGCTCTTTTCCCATGTCTGTATTATATTTGTATTGCTGAAGAATTGTCCAGTGCTGCGTAAATTTGTAGCGCTTTATAAATAAAATTATACATACATATTACAGTGATTACTGCCATAAGGTATGTGTCAAAATACACTTCTATATTGTACTGGCTTTTATTTAAGATGCCAGATTCATTGGACTCAGAGACAATCGGCAAGCAGCAATAATACTTAATATTAAAACCATAGGTTATTCACATGGACTGTATCTCCCAATTATCCATCAGTGGTGCAACCTGCATGGTTTATTGCTCAGGTTTTCTTATGAGATTTTCATAATAGATCCTACAGTTTACAGAGAAGACAATACAAAGAGATGTTTCTACATCAAAATCACCAACATTAAAAAAAGTAATAAAAGTACTACCCATTGTCACCTCATAAAACTTCTCTGTGACAGAATAAAGACGCCTGGAGCTACAAGAGTTATTATAACGCAGTCATTAAGTAAGTAGTCTAAATAGAACTTTCTCTTCAGTTGTTGCCTTTATTTAAGGTTCATAATCACAGTTATAATGGCCATGCTACTATTTATCATCTAACCATTGAAGGCCATTTTAAATTTCAAAAATCCTGAGTGGCTTTATAGGATTTAAAACATGCCCCATAAGGAAAGTCACACAGATAATGTAAGCAATAAAGGCACACACTATGGAATAGTACAAGCCCATAATGAATCAGGCCAGCTTATGACTATGTTGGAATGTATAAAACAAATGAGGTTTATTTGGTAAACAACAGTCTCATTCAGTTGTGTTATGCTGTAATGACTCTCATTAGAATCAGTCATTTTTCTGGTTTATTCTACAGTTACAACTATCTTGTATATTACTATTTTTTTTATAATCCATATGGGTCGGGCAGAGCCGGCTCTGGGGTCGGGCATACGTAACTTGAGTTATTTACTTAAAATGGATTTATTGTAAATGGTTAAGTAACCCATTAACATGCCCTTCTCCTTCCATTAATTCACCACCAGATGCTATATAACCTTCCTAACTGCCTCCGACTTACTGCACAATGCTCCATAGGCCACTTCACTTTATACAATCCAAAAACATACTACATAGTGCGCGACTGAATAGAAATTAGATTGTAAGCTCCATGGGGCAGGGACTGAAATGAATGATGAATCTCTGTAAAACACTGTGTAATATACCGTATAAATTAATAAATACAAATATACCTCCCAGTCATTTAATATTCCACAGTAGCATCGACTCAGTTTCATGCTAAGATGGATACTAGGTTTATTTATTAAAGTATGAGCATTGCTACCCTTTCCATTAATATATTCAATGGAAAAAGTTTCTCTCTTAAGTCTCGATCTTACCGTGAGAAACTTCCGGGTATTCTCCCGATTATTAAACTCGGAAAAGCCAAAACGAGATTTTCCGAGCTTAACAAATTTCAGAACTTAATAGCTAGTGTAATTGGCATTTGGTAACAATTTTGTAAATATATAGAAGAGGTGTGTGTTTGAGTAAGGGGTTATTACTTTATATATGTCCTTACACTGATCAGGACTGCAGACTGATCAAGAGCTGTGAGGTTTGAATCATATTTTAATATAGCTTGTTGTGGGGATTATTTCTCTTATCTGTAAGATATCTTATCAGTACAGTTTTGCTACTAACACTGGAAGCCAAGGTTTTGCAGATGGGGATACATCAGTGTATCAGTGTATGTATTTATTACAAACAGCAGCAGGAGACACAGAAATGGGAATTTCAAATAGCAGCAACAGGGAACTGAACGGGCTGCTGCAAGCTTCACAAAACAAAATAAAAAAATCTGACTCCCCTGATTACTGACATCTGACACCTATGTAAAAACATTAAAGTACCCCTCTGCAGTTTAAAGTAACATAGTAACATACTGTATATGTCCATAGATGGGACACGCAACAACTCCACCCCCCAGAATCCCCCCTCCCCTATACCATCCTCCTTTTTTGGGAAAATGCATGAGAAGGTTTCCATTAGGGCTTGCTGCTACCCCATCCCCTCTGGCATATAATGGTTGCATTTCAAATCAAGGTGAACAAAGGATCTAAGCAAGCCATCTACATTTTTAAAAGTAGTTTCTGACATTGCACATCTAAACCCCTTTATCCATTATTTTGTAGGGGTACCCAGGCTTTTAGTTTAATGCAGTGATGCCCAACCTACTGCCCGTGATGTGGTCCTATCCGGCCTGCGGCCCAAATTCTGAAATCCAAAATGTTGCGTTGGAAGAGGCAGTACTTCCAAATCCATTTAGGGGAGTTTTATTATGGATCATATATATGCTTCCCACCCACCACTGAACGGCATGTGTATTACAGTTAGAAAATCATTTAGTGGCAGTCCCATTATGTCCTTAATTTAGTCCTCCTAAAACCCTTGGGTTCTTGCTATAAAATATAAAAAATAAGCAGATATATAACGCTGCTGCTGGACTGAAACACCAGAGCAAAAGACAAGGCACATTTTTGTAGCAGGGTTTGTTTTTCTCTATTCACATTACATGACTAACAGGGAGGATAAGGAAAACTAGTTTCCCCATTAGGTGTCTAATGAAATAATGTATCATAAAAATGATTGTTTGTTGCCTTGAGTATCTGGCTAATGGTAGAAAATTGCATAATATATGAGTGTTGTGATTTAGTGCTGTATTATGGATAAAATAAGTGCAGATCACACACAAAATAATTTCACATTATCTTATTACTTAGCATTAAGGGAAAAAAGCACATTTGTTTTCATATGCTGAATAATATTTTAGGTTTCTTCGTTTACGAGCATTTCAGGAATCCATTTGTCCTTGTGATCAGCAATCAAACTGCTGCTACAGTGCCATGAATTTCATGGTTATGCAACATATCATTTTCTATCCTTTTTTACATATATACACATGAAATGAAAGGCGACCAAATCGGTTAAAGGTCATATAGAATTTATATTACAATTTATCAGGAAAGTTCACAACTTGGGTCACATCCGGCTTATACATTAAAAAAGGGATTTGGGTTTAGAAGGACCCTTACATTTATTTTAATATTCTCTCTACCCCAGTGGGCAAAAGAGGTAAGAAGGGATTTTCATGACTGCCACTCCCCCAATCCTCAAAAACAAATTGCTGTAATTGATTTGCATGGATTAGTTTCAAACCTTCTGTCTTGTAATTGTCTGTATAGAAAAATTACAAATCTGTAGAGTCAGAGGTTTAGATCAATGTTCAGCAAATAGTCCACAATATAAACATCTAACGCATGAAGCATTGCTTGCAAACTAACTAAACAAAAATGTACTGTCTGAGGACCTACTTACTATCCTCCATGTACCTAAATTGTGCAGCCCTAGGCAAACATCTAATGTAAGTTTATGGGTTGTTGCTTACTTATTTTATAGTTAAACGTTGCATCAACAACAAAACACACAATATGTAAGTGTAAAATGACCAGTTTCATAGGGGAAATCAACAAAACCTTTCTCAACGCCGATATTTCCTCTTTGAAGAGCCTAGGAAGATGGGATGACTTTACCACTCATAGTTTGTGATCCATTTTTCTGATGATATTTATTTATTTCTGCCCCATCTCATTTTTATATCACTCGTTTGCCAACCATTTGTGGTCTCACACAGTGGGCCAACTGGTGTCCTTCCTACCACAAAGTCTTTATTCCCAATGATGAATAATACATTAATTACTACAGTAGTAAAATATGTATGTATAAAGGACACAATATTGCTTTTTAAATAATCAGCTGTGCAGTCAGTAAAGCCACTCATTGGTCAGTCTCCAGAGCTTACTACTCATTATTATAAATATGCTAATCATGTGACCCTCAATTGGCCAATATTAGAGCAGCATCACATGCACACTCAGTTATCCAGATATCAAGTCATCCTAAGACCCAATGAAGAATAAATTTGTTTGAAGGCATCCCTTACTAGTGTTATTATTCCTTAATAACTTACTTACTTACTAGTAGGACATTTGTTTTTTAAGTGTTTTTAACTTTTCTTTGCTTCCATTCACCGTATTTATTTGTTTTTCTACTAATGAAGACTAGTGTGCACTATGTAAGTGTCCAGTTAGTTGCACCTTGGATATTATATCTTTATTGATTCTAATATAATAATTTTTTTAGATTGCTCTCTACCATTCATATTTATATAATATTATGGAAGAGGTACACACCTGCCCCCTATCGAGCTAGGTAGGCTGCTAAACAGCTGGATTCTGAGTGCTCTGCCTAGCCCCAAAGTTGTCACACATTGCGAGTATAATAGGCTAATTTAGTTTCGAGGTGAACATCCCCTTTATCTAAACTAATGTTAAAAGAATAACATTCACAGGAAGCTTTTTCTGACCCAAAGTTTTTACAATATGATTTATACAATCTTTTTTTAGCAAATCAGTAGAGTTAACAATAAGTTACTAATGGTATCATCAAACACTGAACATGAATCTAATTACATTCACAAAATATTCATTGAAAAGATTGTGCAAACAGTGACAGTTTTGTCTTTCTCTATAAAACAAAGAGGAAAATGTGTTGTAAAGTTTAAGATTATTTGCTGGGTAAACGCTTAGCATCTGTTCTTTATTCTATTTAGTCACAGAATACATTGCAATCAATTCATGCCAGATTATTATTATCCAGATTCTTTCAGTAGTACTGTACCACATCATTCAAATCTAAGGTAATCTTACATCATTCTAAGATTCTAACGGTCATTCTAAACCAGTGATGGCTAACCTATGACACGCGTGTCAGAGGTGACACGCCAAGACATTTTTGCTGACACACATCATGGCGCCGTTAGTGCCATGCTCTCAGTAGGAGAGTTGCCCTGCATTCAAAAAATTATGATTTTTTTTTTTCTCGAAGCGACACACCGCCCGAGTTATGCTCGGTTTTTTGATGAATTTTGACACACCGAGCTCAAAAGGTTGGCCATCACTGTTCTAAACAAATAGTAATAATGGCGAAAATTTATTAAAAGCAATAGCATCAATATCGCGATATCAAAAGGGTTTTTACTGATATCACGATATCGATACTACCGATGTCGCAATATCGAATTTCGGCCAAAGCATTGATTTCAATAGCAGAACGGCTGAAATTTAGATATCACGATATCAGTGATTTACCGATTTTAATAAATTTCGTTACAGTCTAAATAAATAGAAAATCTGATTATGCATATTTTTTACATTTTCCTTTATACTTGCCCATATCTATCATTATGGAAAACATAAATATTACGGAGTGTTGCTTATGGCCTCTGCAACTGTTGCTGAAAATACATACAGAATGTATTTGAAATATTGAATATGTATATTACATGCATGCTTCTGTTTAATGTGTGCCCTCTAAAACTATCTGTACAAAGACATTATAAAACAATTATCAATGCATTTCTGTCTGATTTTGCTTCAGATCTTTTCATTCATCATAAATTTCAGTTATTTTAATGCTTCTGTGCTAATATGTATGTATTTATTCATTTATATCGCTCTACTATATTACGCAGCACTTTACAGAGATTAGTTATTCACTTCAGTCCCTGCCCAGTGGAGCTTACAATCTAGTTTTCCTAATTCAGTCACACACACATAGACAGACACAGATGTATGTTTTTGGATTAATATGTATTTTTAAATAATGCAACTTATATGGAAACAGCTAATGGCCAAATGAAGACTACACTGTTAAGAAGAACCATATTTTTAGAAAGGAAAGTGGTTTGGCACGGTTCAGATTTTGCAAGAATATGGCCAAACCTGGAGATTTGCAAACTACCCCTGTAGCTCTGAACATTGGTTTGGGGAGGATAAATGCCTGTTTTCAAATTTAAGTAAGCAGCAAGAAGCTAATTAAAAGCTTATTGCCCATTCCATTCACCCATATTCCCTGTCAGAAACAAGCCTAGTTAATGAAACATAGCATATATTTGGATCTCACATTGTGCAGGGGTAGTTGACCTGTGAAATGGGAGAGAGTACCTGGAATCCCACCTCCCAATGGATGTTGAAAAAGGTTATGTTTGGAAAGGCTAATCTAAACCCATCCCTTGTTCAGATATTTTTGTTTCTGATTCCCTTCCATATCTTTAACCCCCTGTGCTAACTGAATGCTGAATGGGGGGTCCTTCAACAAATTAAAATTACAAGGGTCCATCTATCAATAAGAGCTCCAAGCCCTTATATTTTTAGGAGCGGTCCCTAAGAACAAACTAAATGCTTCCTTCTGGTATGAGACTTCCAAATCCACAACTGCTTGAGGGGAGTGGATCTGTGTTGAGATTCACACCCTAAAAGTATCTGGGTAAAGGGCATTTAAATATGCCCAAAATTCATAATTAAAAGGGTTTACTATAATCACTTGTTCCACTGTCTTCTTTTTTCAGTACTGGTTCATTTGGAATCAAAATTAGCTCTACACACTAGAGAACTCTGAAAAAAACAAAGTAGCTCTGAAACAACACAACTGCAGGATTTTTGTTTCGTTTTTAGAATCCCCAAATCATCACAATGTTCTTGAGGTTCCAAATGAATCGTCACAATGTCCTTGATGTTCCAAATGAATCGTCACAATGTTCTTGAGGTTCCAAATGAATTGTCACAATGTTCTTGAGGTTCCAAATGAATTGTCACAATGTTCTTGAGGTTCCACATGAATTGTCACAATGTTCTTGAGGTTCCAAATGAATCATTACAATGTTCTTGAGGTTCCAAATGAATTGTCACAATGTTCTTGAGGTTACAATGTTCTTGAGTTTCCAAATGAATTGTCACAATGTTCTTGAGGTTACAATGTTCTTGAGGTTCCAAATGAATTGTCATAATGTTCTTGAGGTTCCAAATGAATCGTTACAATGTTCTTGAGGTTCCAAATGAGTCATCACAATGTTCTTGAGGTTACAAATGAATCGTTACAATGTTCTTGATGTTCCAAATGAGTCGTCACAATGTTCTTGAGGTTCCAAATGAATTGTTACAATGTTCTTGAGGTTCCAAATGAGTCGTCACAATGTTCTTGAGGTTCCAAATGAATCGTCACAATGTTCTTGAGGTTCCAAATGAATCTTCACAATGTTCTTGAGGTTCCAAATGAATTGTCACAATGTTCTTGAGGTTCCAAATCCAATTGCTGCAGATGAAATAATGAAAAACTGAAAACTAAACAGAAGTAATTATACTGCAACAATCATGTATTTAACTGCGGGCAACTAAATTTTTCCTTTAAAATCATTGCCTGGATGACTGGCTAACTAGCTCCAGAAGACTGTTTAAATGTAAAAATGAACCAAATCCCTTGTCTCTGTTTTTCAACAGAGATTTGTGTGTTATATGACTTTAGCAGAAAACAGAGGGTGCTCTATGCTCTGATATTACCTTTTGATGCTTGGATTTTAACCATGTTGAAATAAAATTTGGATGCTTTTACTTATTTTAGAGTGCCGGAGCCACGTTTGTTTGTTATATGACTTTTCCTGGTATATTAACTCAACAAATTAAATTTTACATATAATGCAAGCTTCCCCTTTTATTCTATGCAGTATCTGTTCCTTAAAATTCCCTTTAAACATTTTTTGTTAACTTGATAATAATGATGTTACTCTCAGTAAATCTCACCAAGATAGCGCCCCCCTCCTGCTGCGCCCTAGGCAGCCGCCTACCCTGCCTACCCCTAGGCCCAGCCTTGTCCCTTATAGTCACAATTTCGCAACTCCCTTTTCCCAGAGTGCCGGATTCCCTTATTAAAGACGCATTAGGTGTCAGATGTGGTTTCTTGCGTAATGCAGGGTAGTCAGTAGAACAGAAGGAAACCCCTAATTCACCACTTTAATCTGGGAAACTAAAACTTGGAAAATTATACACAGTACACCGTACTAAATCAGCTACTTATGGGTCTGTTTATGAATAAGCCCCGTAGGTATATCTGAATATTTTCTAATTCCTTTAAGACTAGACTTCCTATTGTTCCATGATTTGTTGTAGACCATAATGATAAAATTAGAAATAAGGGAAAACAGATGGTGGTTAACTTGCAATTGCTTAAAGCTGTATATCATAAATTGAAATAAGTACATAGAAACAAAATGTTTCGGTGGCTAGTATTTCTAAAATTTACTAAAACACAACATGTTACACAACATTATGGAGCTTATTAACCATTAACACTTTCTTTATCACTTCATTGGCCTTCTTGAGTGATATGCTCATTAGAGAGAGAAATATTATCATGAAATGGCCATTGCCGTGCTTCTGTCACACTAAACAACCAAAGGCTGAAATTTACAAACTTAAGTGGCAATTAAAGGAGATTTATTGCTTGAACATCTTAGGGGACTAAACAGCTGTTTTGCTGGGCCAATATTTTACATCATCATTGAGTAGTCGACCAGCTGCTTTGTAAACATAAACTCGATTTTAGTGGTTTTCTCTGCTGTATTTCTCAAGACTAACATCCATATTCTCAGGCTTTTAATTCCAGAAGCAAAGTAGCCAATATGTTTATGAAGAGATGAGACATTTTTGACATTTTTAGGAATAATAGACACTTGCGTCACAACATGTTTATTCCCCACATTTTATATAGAATGGAATTTGCCATAGAGAAAATATTACTTCTATAGCTGTTTTTTTTTAATCCCCTTATTTGAATATAACTTAAATTTCCATCATACAACATGATGCAGTTTTTTACATGTTTATTTTGAGGGGTTTGCAAAATTCTGCAAAACTGACTCCATCTTGCTCATGGCGGTGGTGAATTTCACTCAAAAACTAGGATAAGGAAACAAAGATAGGGAAATTCTGTAAAATACATTATACTTTAACAAAGCAATCCACATGGATGTCGCTTGTAAGTGGAAAAACTCTACATTTTATAAATTACATTAAATTACATTTATTTAGTTTGGTGGCTCAGTGGTTAGCACTGGGTTCTGGATTCAATTCCACCCTGGACTTCATCTGCATGGAATTTGTATGTTCTCCCCACACCTCCCACAATCCAGTCTGTCTATGTGTGTGATTGAATAGGGAAACTAGATTGTAAGCTCCCCAGAGCAGAGACTGAAGTGAATGATGAATCACTGAGTCCTGAAAGAACTCTGAAGTTTCTCGCGGTAAATATCAAGAGATTTTTTTGATCGATATTTACCAACAGAAAATTTTTATCTAATTTTTTGATGGAAAGGTAGCCATACTTTACATTAGCAGTATGTACTTTACGTTAGCAGTATGTACTTTACATTAGCAGTATACTTTATATTAGTAGTATATACTTTACATTAGCAGTATACTTTACATTAGCAGTATGCTTTACATTAGTAGTATATACTTTACATTAGTAGTATGTACTATACATTAGTAGTATGTACTGTACGTTAGCAGCATGTACTTTACATTAGTAGCATGTACTTTACATTAGCAGTATTTACTTTAAGTTAGTAGTACGTACTTAACATTAGTAGTATGTACTTTACATTAGCAGTATGTACTTTAAGTTAGCAGTACGTACTTAACATTAGCTGTATGTAATTTACATTAGCAGTGGGTACTTTACGTTAGCAGTATGCACTTTACATTAGCATTGGGTACTTTACATTAGTAGTATGTACTTTACATTAGCAGTATGT
>WMED01025246.1:0-11060 GCA_019650415.1 Pipa parva | reverse complement strand
TGTGAAAATATGATATTTGTGTCATTCTCAAAACTTTTGGCCATGACTGTAGATAATACATTTTGTGTTGCCTTGTGTGCACACTTAAGGGCTAAATTTACAAAAGCTGAAAATTATTTTTTGACTTTTTCACAGCGAAACGGTCCAAAAATTATGTTTTTGACCCTTTTTGCCCCCATTTTTTTTGGTAGTTTTTAGTGGCAAAAGGGAGGCAAAAATGTCAAAAGCTATGTTTTCAACCTTTTATCCACCTTTTTTGTCATTTCTCACTGTAAAAACAAGTGAAAAATGGGGGCGAAAAGGTGAGAAATATAATTTTTTTTACTTTTTGCCCTGGACTGCTACATTTTACATCAGTTATCTTATATGGAACCATATGGAAAACACAAATTACCAAGCAGCCTCTGTATTTAACAGTATATAGCAAGTTTTAAAGAGATTTTTCAACACTATCCTTTTAACACCAAACATTTATAAAATCTCTATGTTTTTGCTTTTACTGCTGATTGCATGGGTGCTATTAAGTAGATTTTTTTTGCATAGTATATCACAGTTTATATGTACACAATCCTGTAGCACGTGTAGTTTAGTATGCATTTCCCTTTAAATTGTTAACGTAAAAATGCTAAAGTAAACCATTTCATTGAACTATTCTAAGTTTCAGTATACATTAGTATAAGTGACCCAAACAATAATGCACACATGCTTAATCCATTAGGAGAGTTAAATGTTTAGCAGTTTAACAGTGCAAAAGTCTTGCACTGAATTTTGCTTAGTACCTATGAAGTGCACACTGAGCATGTATTGAGCCAATGACTAAAGGCAAAGACTGGCCGTGATTATAAAGATGGCAGCCTCCAGTTACACAGCTCATTAGTGGATGCACAGATCATTAGTGCCATAGGGCTGGATAATTCTAAACTGGCATGGTAAGTTCCAAAAACAGTGTACAGAAGATGACCAAGGGTCAAAATAGTATAGCGCCAAATGTAAAAGTCCCAAAGTATTGTAAAGTCAGTGAATAATCAGATTCAATCAAAGTCCAAAGAATAATCCAAAAACCTTAATGTAGGCCAGTCCTGCGCACAATCCACGAGGGTAGTTTGCCTATATCCCACAACAATATGTAAACATTCGAGAACATCCGCTGGAGACGAATGTGTGTGGATGCGCTGGCAAAGTGCCAGCGCATCCACACACGTCAGTCTCCAGCAGATGTTCTCGAATGATAAGTTCCAAACCTAAAGTACATTGTTATAAGATCAAATCTTTATCAGGCTTTAGTTCTCCATTAAAGTCAAACTCTTGCAGCTTTATGAGAAGCTTGTAAATGTAAATATAAGTACTTTTGCTAATGCTTTTCCCTTGTTGTGGAAGTATAGCCTAGTGGCTATGTTTTTTTATATGGAAGGTTGTTAGTTCAAATCAAAATTTTTTAAATTAGATTTATTAGCTTAATAAATCCTTTATTTCTTAACAAAATCATTTCACTGTATTCACAAAATAGAGGTACCACCTTATTTATTGATTTATAAAAGTTGTTATTGTACTCACCATTAAATCTTTTTCTCTACTTGTGTCTTGGGAGAAACAGGACCATGGGGGCAAAGCTCCCTCCCACAGGAGGTAGGACACTAGAAAAAAATTTAACTCCTCCCCTAGGGGCTTTACCCGTGACACAGGAAGAGATGAACCAGTTATCTTTACTAAGCTAGAAATACCATACAGGTAACCAGGGGAGGTTCTGGCCCTATTTACGTCCTGCGCAAACTGCCGCTGCCCCGCGCCCCCACAATAAGGTAAGTTGAATGCAACGGCACTTCTTAGATGCTTTGGGTTTTGCCGGCAGGTGTCAAATCCACAGCGAGTACAGCTGACAAGACCCAAAGCAGCCAAGGAGCGCCATTGCATTCAACTTACCTCATTCTGGAGAAGCGCTTAGAGGAAGTGCATCGCTGGAATGCTGAAGGAGGTGAGTTTAGCTATGGGCAATAGTGCCCCTCAAATAGATTGCACCCTGGGTAGTCGGTCACTTCGCCTGTTGCTAGAACCTGCCCTGCATGTAACAGTAAACAAATTAATTAGGTACCAAATTAACGACAGTAGTAAAAATGTTATGGTTATCGATAAATAGCTTATTGTTATTACATTAATACGGGTGCGATTACCTGTGTCCCCCAAGAGACAAATAGAGAAAAAGATTTATCGGTGAGTACAAGTTCTCCTGGGGGACATAGGACCATGTGGACATACCAAAGCAGTCCCAAAAATCTAGGTTGGGAAGAAATTAATGTAGTTGATTAGTGGTCTACTCCTATGAGACAGGGGTGACTGCTGCTTATACTACCTTCCTTCTGAAACTTGCCTGTTGTGATGCAAATAGGTCTACTCGATAAATTTTATGAATGGGGATGGAGACTACACAGTTGATCAGTAGATGCCCTATTTCTTAATGCCCATGAGGAACTAATTGCTCTAGTAGAGTGAGCGATGATCCCTGCAGGAGTTGAAATGCCTTACAGATGGTAGGCCTTCTTAATGAATTCTTCTATATACCAATCTGGTGTGGATTTTGGTGCATATTTCCCATGTTTTGAGCCTTCAGGAAAAATTAATAGGGTTTCAACCTACCCGAACTGTTGTGTACGTTCTTGGGAAGATTTGGAGTTCTTTAACTATGTCTAGAGATAGCAATACCTCCACCTTGACGTTACTAGGATTTGGGCACAAACAATGTAGTACAATGTCTTCATTTATGTGAAAGACAGACACTACCTTAGAGAGAAACGCAGATAGTGTTCTGAGTACTGGATTGGACCTGCTGGCATTGCCTCTCATGCATTTTCTTTTCTAATGGAATAATAAAGTATTAAACTATTTCTACTGGCGTGCCGGTGCTTTGCATTTATTCTCATTTTGAATTTCTGTGGTTTTGGGACACGTTTTCTCCAGAGCACCTGGCAGATTTAGAATGTGAGTAAAACCACATTAAGTCTTATTTTTTGGTTAAGTTAATATGTTCTTTTGTGCATATTCCTTAGTGTTCTGAGTACTGCATTATCAGGGTGAAAGACTAGAAGCAGTTCTTTACATGGTAGAGCTGCTAATTTTGATACCCTGCGTGCTGTGGTTATTGCTACTAAAAATACTACCTTTAAAGGTGAGTAAAGGTAATGGGAGGATAAGGGTTAAAAGGGTTCGGACTGAAGGATAGATAATACAAGATTTAATTCCCAGGCAGGGAGTGGTGTTCTGTGAAAGGGAGTAATATGTGCTACTTCCTGAAAGAAAGTATGAACTTCACCCATGAAGGCTAGTTTTTGTTGGAATAGCACTGATAGGGTGCATACCTGGACTTTTAGTGATAATAGGCTAAGTCCTTTGTCTAATCCTTATTGAAGAAATAGTAAAAGGCGAAGAAGTCTGAATTGTTGGAAATCAAAATGCAGGATGGAACACCAATTCCAAAATACTTTCCAAACTCTGATAGGTAGGAGAAGATAATGTCTTACAAGCTTCTCAGCATGGTAAAGATGACTGCTTCTGTTAACTCTTTGCTGCGTAGTATCATGGTTTCAACAGCCATGCTGTCAAATTCAGGAAGAATTTGGGTGATGGTGAGGACCCTGAGACAACTGATTGTGTAGTTTTTGAAGGGTGTAAGGTGGAGCTATCTTCATGGATTTGAGATCTACAATTTCAGGGGGTCAAAATGGGGAGATTAGGATCATTTTGGTCTTGTTGCATTTTCTGCATGACTTTGGGTAGCATTGCTAATGGTGGGAAAGCATATGCTAATGTGAAGTTCGAGGAAAAGTTCATGGCGTCCGTACCTAATGGTCTAGGGTCTTTAACTCTGTAGTAGAATGTTAGGGTCTGATGATTAAACTTGGAGGTGAACATGTCTATTTCTGGGAGACCCCAATTCTCTGTCAGAGATTGGAACACTGACAGATTGAGTTTCCATTCCACAGAAAGGGGCCCCTGGTGACTTAGGTAGTCTGCTTCGCAGTTCTGAATGCCTCTTATGATGACTGTGGAGAGGCAGGAAGCTGACTTCTCTTCCCATTGAAGTATTAGCGCTGCCTCCTGCATAGCTGTTGGACTCCGAGTCCCACCTTGGTTGATGGTTGATGTAAGCAACTGTAGTCATGTTGTCTGATTCTACTTTGACTGGTAAACCCTTTAGTTGTTCTGTCCAGTAGGTCAGTGTTAGTCACTCTGCATGTAGTTCTAGAATGTTTATCAGTAATTGGCTCTCTTGTGTTGACCAATTCTCATGAACATTTAGATCACCTAAGGTTGCTCCCCATCCTGATAGGGAAGCATTGGTCAAAATTAAATTCCAGAGTAGGATTCCCAAAGGTCTTCCCTTTGATAGGTTTGGATGTGATAGCCACCACTGTAGGGATCGCTTTGTATGCTGATATAATCACATTTTGGTGAATAGTGGACGTCTCCTCCATTTCCTTTGGATGTCCCATTGTAAGGGGAGGAGGTGAAACTATGAAAATGGTACCGCTTCTATTTTTTTTAATTGTCTTAACTCCTATGGGAGGGAGTTTTATCCCATGGTCCTGTGCCCCCAAGAGAACTTAGAGAATAAGAAAATTGGGATTTGAACCAACAACCTTTGATATGCAAAACAAATACCTTAACCACTATGCTATACTTCCCTAGGAAATAACAAGAGCATTTACTTTTTAAAGAATAAACAAAAATGAATATTTTTTTATCCCTTCTGTCATTCTAACTGCCAAGATAGTACACACAGTGCTGATTTTCACACATGCTCTGTATGATGAATTTGCCCCGGGCAGTAATTTCCTCTGCAGGGGTGGAACGAATTTGCTACAATTTTGCTAATGCATACAGAAGAAACAGATAATTAATTTGTTAACTTGGAAGGGAAAGATTGTGGGTTTATTATGTTGCTAGAATGTAGGCTAAATGAACAAATGTGATTTATTAGGAGACTTTAGTTCCTCTTTAATGTACTATTTGCAGATAAGTTACCATTTGATTCCATAAACACTAAATTTAACATTTTAAGAAGAAATAGTTGCAAATGAAAACCATCATCGCTATTGCAGTATACTCAAAAGAACAAAGCAGGTTGACTAGAGCGAGACTGGCCACCAACACCTAGATACCAAAAACCCATTTCCCACTGCCTACATTGTCCAGGGAGAGCTATGGATAGTCCCAATGCAGCAATTATTACAGGGAAACATCAGCCCTCTAAATGATTGACAATATAGCTCCTCCAATCAGCTTCCCTTAAATCATGATCTAGCAGGAATCTGATTGGAGGAGCTATACTGTCAATCATTACCAACCAACCCAGGAAAGAAAAGTAGAGCTGACAGAGAAGATGACAGAAAGAAACGCTGTTTAAAGGTAAATTTTTTAAAATACATATATATTTACAAACCTTTTTATTCGAAAGGGCAGCCTCCCTATTGAAGCAGCAAAAAAGCCAATGCAACAGGCTGCTCCAAATAATAGGTCTGTTCACATAAATATCTTTAAACAGAATGTCTTTTGAATATACAGACATATCTCAACTCTCTTCTTTCTAAGATATTAAGGCAAATAGTGAAATCCTTATGTTACTGACTGCAATAAAAATCTATAATAGAGATGCCCTAGTGGGTGTTCTGTTTATTTCTCTTTAATACAATGCTGGGAGTTAACAGATTAGGGCAGCGGTTCTCAACCTTTTGTGGGTGGCGACCCCGGCGCTGACGTCACCGAGCCGCGCGTGATGATGTTTCGGCTGAACGTCATCACGTACGCGCATCACGTGGTGACATTTTTGGCCGACGTCACCCCACCGGAACCCTTATAAGAAGGGTTCCTGTGGGCACTTCTGGGTGCCGCAGCGGTTCTCGACCCCAGTGGGATGGCCTCGCAATCCACAGGTTGAGAACCGCTGGTTTAGGGAATCAGTCTGAACAATTAAGGAATGTTGTTTCTTCTCAATAATGGTTAACAGTATAAAGTTTAAGCAATTTTAAACAAAATATTAATAGCTAAAATGCATTATACCTATGTGTAGAGAAAAGAAAAAGTTGCTTGGATTGTGGCAAACGTAAGTATTGGTGGCTGGATGCACAGCCAATAGAAAACTAAAGATGAGTTTCAGCAGTTCTAGGTCAGGTGGTGATCCAAGCACTTCTTCAATGATTTTAATATATGACCCACAAACATCTTGAGGAATAGATGTAAGATGTCCTTCTTTGTGTTCCTGTTACAAAGTGTTCAAACAGAGAGGCAAACTATGAATATATTACATATCGCAAAATAAAATGAAAGGTAAAAAAAAAATATCTGAAAAAAATTAAGCCATATTTAAGACCCTTGAGCGCAATGGCATATTTATGCAAGTAATGACAAAGGAAACTGCATCAGTAGCATATAAATCGCAAACCATTTCAGCAGGAATCAATGGATGCACATATCAAGTTTAGCTAAACAGTGCAAAGCAAATCAAAATGCTTTGCACAATTAGATCTAACTCTGACATCAATGGATGGAATTACAGCGTAATTTTAGAGAAAGACTTATCTAGTATTTAGGGCTTTTATAATACTAAGGGCGAAATTTAATAAACTCGGAAAAGCACGTTTTTGCTTTTCTGAATTTATTACCACGAAATCTCAGAAGTTTCTTACAGTAAATATCGCAAGATTTTTCTGATCGTATATTTACCGACAGAAACTTTCGATCAAGTTTTTCAATCTCGCTTTTTCAATGAAGCCATACTACTAATGTAAAGTATGGCTACATTTCCATCGAAAAGTTTGAGAAAAAAACTCGATCGAAAAGTTTTGGTCAGTAAATGTCAATCTAAAATATTTTTACTGCACGAACAGCCGAGATGTTCTCGGGATAAACTCAGAAATGTGAAATCAGGCTTTTCAGAGTTTATTAAATCTCATCCTAAGCATTATAGCAGCCCTATGGTACTAATTAAACCTATAGCAATAGCTTACTTCAATACTCTGCTTCTCTTCCATTATAAACACTATGGTTTAAATCAGTGTTTTTGAACCAGTGTGCCGTGGCACACTAGACATGGTCAGATGTGCCGTGGGGGGTGCTGCAATTACCAAGGAGGGAGTCCTGTCTGACTCCCTCCGTGGTCTGAGGAGGGCTCATGTAACCAATCGAGGAGACCAGGAGCGCATGTGATCAGCGTTCCAGGTCTCACTTCCTCATTCGGCTGCATGCAATGGCAGTCACAGCCGAATGAGAATGAATCGTTGCTTTTGCTGAAGGGGGTAAGATGAAGTCCCCCACCAACCCCCCCCCACAGCCACCATTTGATGCCCCCGGACACCCTATTGCCCCCATATAATAAAAATATAACTCCCAACCCCTGATTTGCTCTCGCTTGCCCCACGTGCCCCCCTTGCCACAGATGTGCCCCCCTCAGGCCCTGATTTGCCCCTCCAAGCCCCTGATTACCCCTCACTCCTGATTTCCCTCCTCAGCCCCCAATTTGCCCCTCCAAGCCCCTGAATTGTCCCTCCATGCTCCTTTTGTCCACCCCGCCCTCGATTTTCCCTCTCAGCTCCTGATTGCTCTCCCAGCGCCAGATTACCCCGCAGAGCCGCCAATTCCTTCGCAGGTTCCCAGAGTGTCATTTTGTGCCCCAGGATTTTTTAAATGTAATAAAATGTGCCACGACTCAAAAAAGGTTGAAAATCACTTGTTTAAATAGCACTATAGATAATGTTTACCTTATGACAGGTGGGTAAAGGAAACCTCATTTGGAGTGACAAAACAGGACTAACCTAAACTCCAGTCATAAATGAACTGCGCATATTCACAGGAATGTGCAGCACTCTCGATCTTTTTGCCCATTCTTTGAAAAAGAAATGTGCTGATAAGGATTACCATTATTTCTTGAAAATCCCTCTTTAAAGAAATTAGTTTCTAGATTATATAATACCTAACTCTCCAATGAACTTAAAGTGTACCTGTCACCTCAAAACTAATACTAATTTATGTTGTACTAATGAAATAAATGTTTCTGTAAAGCAACTGAGAACACGTGTAACTTCTGATTCTACTTAGGATCATACAGTATATTCCTCTACAAAACTATCCATCAATTACATATAGCTCATCTTAAAGCGGTTGTCCATCTTTAAGTTTCTATTAATTTGTAAGAGCATAAACGAAGCTATGTTTTTGTATTCAACACTTTAATAGACAAATGAAACATGTGCTTACATTGTATTTATTTATTATTATTATTTATTCAGTTATTACTGAACCCTTCTATTATATTACATAAAAGTTATTTTAATGCATTGGAAAGGACCCCAGTCCCTTGGGATTAGTAATTAGTCAAACCCATTCTGTCTCTGTGAAATATTCCGATATGTTTGGATCCTGTAAGTTTAAAGTAGCTTACTAGAAATTATTTGCTGTCCCTGTGTTTATACACAAGCATGCACCCACTTTACAACAACAATAGTAATAATACCTCTGGTTATAAACATAGCAACACCAGATCTCATCCACATAGCCCTAAAAATCAGTGCCAAATACATTAAACTGCTGAAGTATCTACATTTATAAATCACCATTCCCCTGAAAAGAGCACTATACCTGGAGTACTTGACAAGCCAGCAGGAAGTGATGTACTACTCTTGCTTTTAATAGCTGGTGTATATTAAACATCTGCAGTGGGTGGCTGTCTCTGATTAGGAGTTCCAAGGCAGCCAAAAGCTTTTTCCAAACACCTATCTGGAGATCACAGATTATTATATTACTAAATATAGAGAATATAAGAATGTTAATTTATGAAGACTGTAGGGCTATAAACAAAACATTGTTTACATTATTGAGGTCCTCTAAGCTTATCAGCATAGTGCTTGTTATAACAGAACTGTGTAAGGACAGAAAATTGTACATTAAATGGTAATTTTATACAATCAGCATACCTTCAATCACAGTAAAGTTTGTAGATTCATAAGAAATTAAATAAGACTATCTAAGAGTGAAACATTGAAAATGATAGTATCAAGCATGTAACAAACCTCTGCTTTTGACCAGATCTTCCAATCTAGTAGAAGATGTTCCAGTAGCCGGACATCCTTTATCACTGCAGTGGAATCTGTATGGAGGCTATATTGCCCAGTCTCACAAATGGTAAGCATTTGTTCTCCTGTGCATCCTTCAAGAAGAATCTAAAAAAAAAAACATACTACTTATTAATTTTTTTCTTCCAAAGTGAAAAATGCAATTTTTACTAGTTTCATCTAAATTACACAGATGTATAATTTTGTTTTTACTCACCTTTAAAAAATGAAACCCAACAATGCATTTAGGTTTCAGTAAGACTTGGTGAATCATTGAATAAACATCACAGTTTTCACCCTCTTGGATTCTCTGCTGGTTACACCTTGTCAGGGACAAAATTATATGTAGTCCTAAAGATTGTGTCTCCTCAGAACTGCTGATTTCAACAATCTGAAAAAGAGAAAAGAGTGCATTTTCCTTAAAAAAAAATATACAGTACCATAGGGAAAGACTTCTATCTAACAAAATATTGCAGTGTTAAATCAGAAACAACAAGATAATAATATAAAGATGCTGATCCCTTTTTTATCTGAATAATATTTTAACACATTACATGTTTGATATTAACATTTAGGGACACATTTTTAAAAAATACAATCTGCTGGGTGATTTTACCAAAAATTCCCACCTTTGTCAAATAGATTTCATTATTACATTCTGCTATCACATTCTGGATGAAATTTATTAAACTCGGATTAAAGCCTGAGTTTGCTTTTCCGACTGAGGGGGTTATTAACTAAGGTGCGAATTTGAATATCATTCACAATCAGCGGATTCCCATAATCCGTGACAATTTCCTAATTGTAAAGTTGCGAAAAAATTTTTTTTAATTAAGATTGCGACAATTTTCCCATAATAAAGTCGCAATTGCGACAATATTCTTATTATAAAGCCGCAACTGTGACAGTAGCAGCCTATTGCGACTGTCATTATATGGCGAATTTACACCAATACACAACAATTAGGACTTTAGTGAATAACCCCCTGAAACTTTTCGATGGAGTTTTTCAATTTAATTTTACGATGGAAAGGTAGCCATACTTAACATTAGTAGTACAGCTACCTTTTTATCAAAAAAATCAAGATTGAAAAATTCAGTAGAAAAGATTTGGTCAGTAAATATCGATAGAAAATATCAAGTGATTTTTACCGCACAAACAGCAGAGATGTTCTCAGGACAGACATAATCAGGCTTATCCAAGTGTAATACATTTCACCCTCTATCTGTTGATGGCATTGATTGCACAAACTTCTTAATGATTCCTACTAATAAGGTACATTTTCTTCATTACACCAAGAAAACACTCGGCTGTATTACACTTCAATGCAGCATGAATATATACACACCATACATTTTCCTCAATCACAAGAGCAGCAACAATGGCCAGATTGTGAACTAGAGAAAAGCAAGTGGAAACTCTTTAAGTCAATTATAGAATTATATTCACACTTAAAAATGATCTTATAATCTTAAATATGCATCCATAATCTCCACTACACTTAACTACATGTCCACTGTATCCAAAAGTGAAAGGAGAACTGAAGCCAATAATAATATGCTCTGCAACTTTTATTAACACTACAAGTTTCAAGCCTTTACTGGCCCTTTATCAAGTTTAAGTTCCTTACACTTGATAAAGGGTAAGTAAATGCTCAAAACATGTCTTGTTAGGATAGGTTCACACTAGCGTATTGTGCGCAGCATATTTTTAAAAAAATTCTCCGTTGAAAATACGCTGACAAAAGAAAGCCAGAGAATACCTGTAGAGAACAATGCTAATGGAAGAAAAGTGTTCACACTGGCGTATTTTGCGCAGTGTATTACACTAGAATGCTATTGCTCTGTTTCTTTGGGCACACAGAACGCAGCATATTTTATGTCACTACATTAGTTTCAATAGGAGTTTAACCCTTTAACTACCAGCCAATTTTTTTTTTGTTCACCACTTATTCCCAAGCTG
>WMED01025245.1:0-11060 GCA_019650415.1 Pipa parva | reverse complement strand
AAGAATTTCATGATTGCACTATTTCAAATTATTCTAATTCGTTGACCAGCACTTGTACGCACCCCTGCTGGACGCCAGTGTTTAGGTGGATGACTGAGAAAACAATGCTGTTTAGCCTGACAGTCTGTGTTCTGTCAGGAAATCCAAGATCCAATTGCGCATGTATGAGTTAATACCAAGCAGTATTTGACTATGACTGAATCATGTATAGCTATATCACAGACATAAATATATAGACACATATTTAAAAATTGGTGCTGGGACTGCACATCAAACAATTATTCCAGGGAGGTGCACAGTTAAACACAAATATATAGTAGAAAAAGACCATCACACTATGATTAAGCAAAAAACAATGTATTAAATTCACATCATATCATACACCAAAGGTTCTAATAAGAACCAAAAGAATAAGAATTTTAGAGTTTATGAGATAATGGCAACTTGGAGGAGGCCTAGAATGCAAACTGCTGAGATGTGGGGAAATAAAGCATTCTGCTACATACTAAACACAAATTCCAAGGCGTAGCTGCTATTTAACTACAATGTAAATATGACAACATAGCTTAATGCAGAATGTTGCTTTTCTGAATATCTCAATTTTTAGAGGCGTGAGCTAGAATTTTGCTTATCTAACCTTTGATTTCATCCAAATATTTTACAGTGATTAAGACACCTAGCAGGGTCCTGCACCGATCAAAGCACTATT
This sequence comes from Pipa parva, assembly GCA_019650415.1. NCBI lineage: Eukaryota > Metazoa > Chordata > Amphibia > Anura > Pipidae > Pipa > Pipa parva. Next base: position 10,351 of record WMED01025245.1, on the reverse strand, counting down.
GTGTCAATGTAGGTAAACTAGTACCAGATATTGGCACTGTATTACATAAACTGACACTGAAGAGCTTTGTGTTAAAAAAGCTTTAACAAAATATATTAACAATCACTAGGGGTGCTGTTATTATTGTATATGGAGAATTTAAAAACTTCCATCTGCCAAGACATGTAGTATGTCAGTGTTCTATGAACTACAAAAACAGGTATAGATTTGTTTTATATTCACAGGCCATAATTGCAATTTCAAAATAAAGTTTTTGACCTCTTAAAGCACCAAGGAATATCTCTTAAATTAGTCTAAAGCAACTGTAGTTATGTAGCCAGGTGGTATTATTCTATAATTAAAAAATATATTTTCAGGGAAGCAGCAGCGATAAAAATCAATGTTTAATTTAATATATATATCCTGGAATACTTGAAATACAGAAATGTACATTACAGAACCTCTCTACACCATTTCCATCCTGGCAGGAACTTGTCTGGGATAGTGCTGCACAATGCTTAGTTAACCTAATGCTAAGAATTATAAGATTGCAAATAAACATACAAAAAGGTACAATGCAGTATAGTGGATTAAGGCCACATAAACTTTGAAAGGTCTTACATGGGTCTTTTCCCATCTTGCTTTTCTCATTCACTACCTACAAAATCAAGGATGAAAAATATTAAAAGAAGGAAGCAGATCCCACAAACACACATAAGTGTATATGGATTGTCTCATTAGGTGTTGTGCCTTCACTGGTTTAGTTATTGCATGTGTAATTACCGAGAACACTTCTATAGTTTACAGACAAACATTTGGAATTAGTGATTGTAACCAGTCATGCTTTGGGGAAAAAAAACATTTCAAATCTGCAAGATGAAAGTTATACGGCACTTCACTCTGTTGACCCACCCTACATTTCCTCACTCTTATGTCTGTACATTTCTCAACGTCAACTACACTCCTCTCAAAGCAACCAGCTTTGCATACCCCATACTAATACTGCCCTTTCTTGTCTTAAACCCTTTTCTCTCTCTGCCCACACCTCTGGAATTCTTTACCCCTTTGTCTTCACCAGGAACATTCCCTCTCCACGTTCAAAACCAAACTGAAGTCCTATCTTTTAGAGCACAAGCACTGATTCCTAACATTGATTTTATGTATTTATTTTATCTTTATTTTTGCATGTTTAATATCTGTATTTATTAATCTATTTATTTGTATTTCTTGACCTATGTCTCAACACATTCTACAGCTCTTATTGTCCTGTGTATTCTAAAATTATTAATTCTCATGATATCAAACATTTCTCACACATACCTTTCGAGGTGCCAGTTTGATGCGTGGGGTGAAGCTGTTATTTAGAGGCTGACTTTGCGATGAGTAAAAGCTGTTTAGGAAGAAAATTATTAGAAGTTCTCCTAAACAGGAACTTTCAAAGCATCACACCCCTCCTCCTTACCTGTGGTTGATCCAGTGAGGAATGTTATAATCATCCCCCAGCTGTGAGTCATCTGGGCTGGAGCGATTGTGTAACTGTAACAAACATAAAAGTTGATAAAATTAGAAAAGCAAAAATAAATAAAAGCTGAACTGAAAAAAATATTTTGTAAATAAGCATTTACCTTAAAAAGTGGAACTGCATGAAGAGGTTGCTCTCCCATACATACCAGATCTACCCCAATACCTGTAAATAAAATAGATGTCAAGCAAAATAAAATAACGTATCCAAAAACTTAATACAAAATCTGCGTTTTGATTTATCATAGCCAGATTTCTCCATTCAATTATAATAAATACATGCACCAAATGGCAGTGATCACATAACCGATTCTGCAAATATATGGATCTGATCAATATTTTGTTCTTTCTCCATTACCATTATCAATCATTCGCTGTTTAGTCAAGATCATTAGAGAGCGATCCACCTGGAAAACTCCAACTCCTGGAGTGATGACAACAGACATCTGTCCAGTCCGGTCAAAATTGCGGTTTATATAATGCTTGTCAAACACTGGAAAAATGCAAGAGGAAACAAAAACAAAGTTTACATGGTGCCACAATGCATTGTTTTTCCTATAGTCATCTACTGTAAAACATATTTCTCTTAGGACTCTTGGGGGACATAGGACCATGGGTAAAGTTCCCTCCTACTGGAGGCAGGACACTAGAGTAAAAATGATTAGACTCCTCCCCTATAGGCTTTATTCAGCATCAAGATTCCCTCTCTCACTAAAAGTAGTGTTCTTGGTTGCAATCTCGTCAACAAGAAGAGTTATCAGAAATAGCAACCTTATCCATCTAAATCTCCCTTCATAACTTTCTATTCAACAAGGTTGTCTTACAAACCAAACCCATCTTTTTTTACCAAAAGTAGTATCCGCTTTTCATATAAATCAGGATACAATTTTGCCTTCCCTTCAACCTAACAAAAAAAAAAAAAACATTCTCATACAGATTAGGAGGAATAGCTCCACCCTCAGTAATTACTACTCATTCCATTTGGCCTGTAGGATCATCCAAGGAAATGCGTAACCAGGCCTCAGTAGAACAATTATGTAATGCAGCAACATGGACTTCACCTTCCACCTTTGTAAAATTCTTTAGAGTGCACTTGTTTGCCTCTCAACAAGCCACGTTTGGAAAGAAGATTCTTTAGGCCACAGCAACTCCAATATAGGATGTCACAAATAGCCTGGAGTTATCCTTATTTACCCTCCTTTCAACAATATCACGGGACTGTTTTGGTATGACCCATGGTCCTGTGTCCCCAAAGAGTCCTAAGAGAAAAGGAGATTTTTATACTCACCGATAAATCTTTTTCTCTCTGGATCTCTTGGGGGACACAGGCCACCCACCCTTCAAGGTATTATGTTTTTCACATGTTCTTTATTGTTTGATAGTTTGTTCCAATTACGGTTCAATTTTATCATTTCAATCTTTGGTATTAAACGGACTTCCTCAGCGCTGTGCATGGGGTTAAGCCTATAGGGGAGGAGTCTAATCATTTTCATTCTAGTGTCCTGCCTCCAGTGGGAGGAAACTTTACCAATGGTCCTGTGTACCCCAAGAGATCCAGAGGAAAAAAAAAAAAAAAAAAAAAAAAAAAAAAAAAAAAAAAGATTTATCGGTGAGTATCAAAATCTCCTTTTTTATAGTCACTTACCATTAAAGGACAAATTAATGGCCTCTAGATAATTCCCCTGGTCTGAAGTAGAATTATGTCCTTGTGGAAAGCCTTCTATTAGGAGAAAAATTAAAATAAAAATCAAAAGAGAAGAAAGGACCAAAGCTGGATTAAAGAAAATATATGAATATTATGGAAAAATCAAAACATTGGTATAAGAGATGGATGAGGGGGAAATAAACTCAGACCCTAGACCCAAAGCCAAAGTGATGCTGATCAGATGCTTATACTATGCTCTAAAAGTGGGATAGAGCTTAAATTATAATTGAGAAATTTGGAGCAGGAATTGAGATTAAAAATGCAACCCTTTTGCTTGATTATAATTATGATGTGTGAAATTTAGACTTGGCAATTTAAGCCTGATTGGACCTAGCAAACCCTGCTAACAATAAAATGTGAATCTATAAATAAAGTATTTTAGCAGAAGCATGATTCAGTGAAAGAGAGGTATATGTTATGATTTTGTGGGAGGCACTACCCAGCTCTAATACAAGGATCAACTGAAGATGTACAGGTCACTGTATAGGTGCAAAACTGATTACTTATTAATGCCCCTCCTACCTGCATGTTGGAGTCGGACCAGCACAGGGTACTGAATGAAGAGCTTTTTTATGGTAACTAGTAAGGATGTCCATTCCTCCCGCCTCTCATTCTGCACAACTACCCTACAACATCACAGTCATGAAAAATAAGAATAAATACAAAAAGACAGATCAAATTAAAGACAAATGGTTAGAGGAATTCACTTGGAGATTACCTCTAACCTAAACTAGAAAACGTAACTACAGATTTTACTAGGACAAAAATAGAAAGGGATTGTCACACCCATCTTAATGTTTGGTATGTTTCTTACTTGTAGAAGTCTTCATAGAATCTACCCTTGTGGTCCTGACTGATTGAGGCATTACGGTGAGCTTCAGGAAAGTCCTCTAAAAAGGAAACCAATCTGTAGCTAAGACAAAATCCCTTTCATACTATTACAGGTTTTTGTAATGTTCTCAAATATAAAACTGTAATTTCAGGAAGGAATATTTGCTTAAAATAGTTCACTTTCTGTTTAGCTCCCTTTTGAACTGCTATTTAGAAATATTTTTCTAATAGACCAAAATGTATTTGAAGGCTATTCCCATTTTAGCAGCTAATAGCACATACAATTTAAATATCCCATAGTAGGGCATCTGCCATTCACATAAAAAACACAGCATTATTAGAATCCAAGTTATAAATCCAAACAATAACGGCAAAGAGTCCACAGGCCCAGAATTGTCCGAGAGCACACCCAACCTTCAAAATCCAATCAGAAATAAAACAGTGGATGTCCAAATCTATTTAGTATTTCTGCTGTAAAACAAATAAACCAATAGCAAACAAACTCAGAAGTCCCCCCACTAACTTACATGAAATAGCACCAATGAGAAAATAAGTCCACTGGCTTTTTCTCATAGTGAAATGCCTGGTGAGAGAAGTGGATATAGTTACCAACAGGACCTCTGGTAAGTAAACAGGTGTCACAGAGACTGTTCACCAGTGGTTTTGGTAATTTTGCAAAACAAATAAATCCAGGCTGCTCACTGTGTAAACTCAAAAGGGAATCCCCATTTTTACGGAATAAAATAACAATGTTTCGGGATGCAACCGCCTCCCTTCATCAAGTGGTTGCAATAAATGGGGATTCCCTTTTGAGTTTACACAGTGAGCAGCCTGGATTAATTTGTTTTGCACGAGTTGTTTTGGGTTTGCTGGAGCCCAGTTAGCTCCTGGATAAAGTAAGATGATGTGACATGATTGTTTAACTTTTCTTTGGTAATTCTGCAGCACACAGAAAACCACATTTCCTACTTTCAGTATGATAGATAAATTATAGGCACAATCTAAAATATAACCCAGGTAAATAATGAAAATGAGCTCACCAATAGCCTTTGCATCATAAAAGGTTCTGGAGAACAGAACAACTGTGACCTCATGACTGCAATTCTTCTCCTAAGTTATGAAAACACACTTTATTTATAAAAGTAATACAAACTGCATTGAACGAAAAAAGAAAACAAAACAAAAAAAATAAAAAAAGAGTTCCCTAATTTAGGTGTTTACCTTCCACTTGTTAAAGAGGTCAGCTAGAAATCCATTTACGGCCTTCTCAAAATATAGATCGCCTGTTAGAGAGAAGAGATTTAGAAAACAATTAAGAGACAAGCTTTTAAGTATAATGCAGTATTGGTTATTAAGTTTGATTTATAATGGCAGCTGAAACCCTTAATTATTCTTTGTCAATGTGAGTAGATAAGTGAACAAAGCTATTGCAGGATGTTGTTTTGTACAACAGCCCTTTTGTGTTAAAAAATAATCAATGCTTTAAATTATGGCGCATTGTATATGTCTTGTGCCCTCATGAAATTGACTTATGCTGAATAAGTTCCTTTATATTATTGAGAAAGGAATATCCCCCAATGTGGAGTCATTCCCAAACTTTCCTTCTTCTCTAACTCCAGTCCTTATAATCATACACACACATTATATATATGTAGTTTCCAGATTCAAGTTGACATTGTCTGAGCAAAGAACCAATTGCATAAGACTTCCTAAGATCTTAATCACTTCCAGAAGTGCAATCTCTCAACTGAACTAATACTAGCTGCTTGCAATGCCGTCTATTGCCATGTTGTTTCTGTCTAACCCAGTCTCCTGCTTCAGATGGTATTCCAGTCATCTGTGCCTGCAGCTGCCAATTGGTGGGGTTTTCTGGAGGATGTGACCTGTGATCACCTTGCAGAAAAGTCCAACTTCCCTGGCAGTAACTAATCATAAATACCAGGATGTTGGGTAGACTGTGTCCAAGGTGAAGCCCATGCCAACCTCTACTCCACCCTGGACATTTCAGGGACAGTGATTTTTGTACTATGCCTCAAAATTATAAAAGCAAAATGTCTTCTTCCCCAATAAAGGACTAATTCACATTCTTTTGGAGATGAAACAAACCTTCACAGATTCTCACAATACTCCTCAAATTTTTTTTTTTTTTACCATAGATATCGAAGTCCCACATCTCACAGCTCATTTGTATAAATATATATACCATGGCAGAAGTGGACCTAAACACCACCTGAAGAGAAGTAAGAGAATATATTAATTATAACAGAGGGAGAGGAAGAAAAGATCAAATAAAAAGTGCTGTATGTTTAAAAAACAGAAGCAGTGGAAAAGAGAGAATAAAACATGCTAGACATCAAGGACGATGCAGGAATATAAAAGCAAAGTAAGAAGGATAAAACGCACAATAAGATAAAAGGTGCTACACTAGGTAATACTCATACTCGAGTGTCCTCGCTAATATATCCACAGGTGACTTTTTCACTCTTCACCCACAGTTCTCCTGCTTGCGCTCTGTAGGTTATACAAATATTTGCAAGTAAGTTCTAAAATACATGTTATGGTATAACACAACGCATAACATCTGAATGATTTTCCAGTTATTAAATTCCCTCTAATAGGAGGTTTGTCACAAATGTTTTGGCATGTTATTTCAATGGTGGATTATTAATTTACTAATGGACTACTGTCAATATTTACCACTCTGTGTTTTTGAATTTCATCTTGTAACACCTCGTTACGAAGTAACATAGATTACATACGAGTTTCGTATGGGTTTATGGATGCTATCTTGTTGTTAGATCTTAACATGGGAAACCATAATGCAGCTTTTGGATCAACCCATGAGGTACAGGGTAGCAAAGTGTGTATTCTAGAATTGTGTTCTTAGTTTCTACTTAAATTCTAGTTGCTGACTGGTTGCTATGGGTTACTAACTAACCAAGTTCAGGCATCAGGGACAAAGTTATGTTTACATACCGAATTCCAGCAAACTCCACCTTCTGTGTAATATAAGCACAGGAGCTGACCTGTAAAATAATATGAGTTAAAATACAAGAAATTAGATTGAATCTGTTCCTTAACGAGAGTTAAATATAACCTATTTACCAAACTCTTTTTTAGTCTCCACATGTCCCCACGACCGATGTACTGGTCCTTGAAAGTCAGCTCCACTAGATCAAGAGTCACATCCTGAAAAGTTATATGGAAAGAAGAGTTTGCTAAGACAAATCTTACTATGTATCTCAATGCCTTTTAACATAGAAGCCACCATCCAGAGCCAACTGGATATATCTGAGAATATATGTGGCTTCCCAAGTATTTAAATTCAGCCATCTATTAAAAATAAAAAAACATACATTTTCAAATACTTTTTTTTTTTTAACCAATCATCTAAGAAATCTCAGGGGCTTATTTATGAGAGGGACTGAATTAATTCGTCAAAGTGATTTTGTCACAATGTACACAGACAGTTGTGAATTCACTACTCCTTATCCATTAAACCACATATTCCCTTACTAGAGATTTAAATGATGCCAGACACAGTTTCTTGCAGAGTGCTCCATAGTCAATCGAACAGTAGAAGGTGCATAGTGATGCATAGTATCAGCCTCACAATGTCAACCTAACTTTATTAAGTGAATATTATATCCCTTTCTATGCCACCATATCTCTGGATCATGTTGTCACTTGGTAAGTCTTTACTGTCACTTATGTCAAATCCTGCCATCAACTGCCTACTTCGCCACCTGGGACAAAGTCTACCTTGCTGAATTCACTACATCAACAAACTTTGGAGCATGCACAATTACATGTGCTCACACACACAAAGTGAGGCAAGGCAATTCCTGGGTTTGCATCTGTCATAAGCATCAGACTTGGATGAAAAATTGGGCACACTGAAGAGTTTGTTAAACGAACAAAGATGGGGAAGTGCTGAATGGTTGCGATTTCAGACTTGTATGGACCTTCATGAATGATAATATTTTTCAGCTATTTCATTATAAAATTCTTTAGATTCTACCCTTTATACATGCATTATGTTTTGCACCCATTTTATTGTAAAATTCTTTATTTCTGAAGAATCCTCTTGATACATATATCCCTTAAAAGGGAACTATAGTCAAATTACATCTTTACATATGCAGTACTATACCTTAGTGAGAAGAATTTCTCCCCAGTAGTTGTTTCATGGGACGCAGAATCATTGAGAAGGCAGCACTGATAAACTCCCTCACCAGGAAATATGTGTGTGGTGTGTACTGTACAGTTTTCCATGAAAAGGTACCCTCCCCCAGACATTTTTGCCCTACTTACTACATGTGTACAAGTCAGCTTTCCCACTGTAATCTCCTGCATTCCAAGCTTAATTTATGCGGCCAAAAGATCAGCACACTGCTCTCATGTTGCCTAACTTGCAGAACAAAGGTCAGCAGGGGAGGAAAATGTCAGCTCCCATTAAAATTTATTCAGGGAAACAAACTGCAAGTATTATTTCTTCCTTAAAAAAAAAAAATAGCTATTTATGTCAGCAATTGGCTTAGTATAAAGGAATCATATGTATGTGTGCAGTTATATCAGCACTATAGTGCCCCTTTAAAATTGAAAGTTGAAGCAAAGTAAATCTTTCCATTTAGGATTACGGTAAAACCAGTCTTATTCCACTATTCTCTAGCACCTAATTTAATTTAAAGGCAAATCACACTATATTTAAAGCAAAAGGCTCAGTGATTTGTACCATCTTTAAATATATACATAAAGTTTAAAGGGATTTAGTTGCTTCACCTTTGGGTCAACCACATTTACGTGGACATCCTGATATGGCCGAAGACGGAAAACCTGGGCCACAGTCTGATCAACGCTGACCGTCTCTGGAATAAGCATAAAAAAAAATAAGTGATGATTTCAATGCAAGTACAACAAAAAGTGAAGACAGACTTTACCTTTCTGCATATCCTCTTTCAATGACTTCACTTGCAGGAGAAGGGGACTGGAAAAATATTTTGATAAAGTTAAAGTTAACAGAAAAGCCAGATTTAAAAAAAAAACAAAAACAAAAACAAAAACAAAAACAAAAACAAAAAAAACAACCTTTAAAAATTATATTCCCCATCCAAATTAAACAGAATATATTTTACAGAAAGGCATAATACATCTGTCTGTGTAGTATCTTTATTACCACCTATCATTCAAGCAGACTTGCAAAAGAAACACAACAGAGCATCGCTAGAAGGTCTGCTTGTAGTCTCATTTTTTCTCTTTTTAGGTTGGAGATTAATTAAATACACTTAATTAAATACTACTATAGGTGGCTGTTAATCAGAGGCATGCTGCATTGGGTTATATCAACTGAGTTGCATATGGATAGGTTAACCTTTAACAGTCCAACATTTCCAATTTGGGAAGATGTAATAAATAATGTAATCATATAATAAATTATTTATTACATGTTCTTAAATTGGGAACGTTGGACTGTTAAAGGTTCAATAGACCATTTTCATCCATGAAACTCTTGTTATTTGTAAATGTATTTCAAGTAAAAGGAAAATCTAGTCAACAAACCTTAGAGACTATGAATTATTATATACAAAATTATATTGAGAGTTTACTTCACCCCTCTATCTCTATGCACAAAAAAAAAAAAAAAAAAAAAAAAAAAAAAAAAAAAAAAAAAAAAAAAAAAAAAAAAAAAAAAGATCTTTTAAGGCAGCTTTATTTCAATATATTACTGCCTCCTTCATCAAGATTCAGCTAAATGACACAGCCAACCTTTCATATTTTTAAGGAACTGCATTTCCCAAAATTCAATGATAGAAGCCTCACAAACTAGTCTAAAAAGCTGTCAATGAATTATGGGCTTACTGCCAAATTCTCCTTAGCACTGGATCCGTTATGATTGAAATTAAAGTACAGTTCCTGAGCAATAGTTTTTGGTAACAATAACTAAACAGATCAACTGTCATAAGGGGTTACCCTGGTTTTACACAGCAACAAAAACTTAAAAAAAAAAATTGTATAAGGGATATATAATTAATCAGTGGAAGTATAGTTTACGTACATTTAAAACCACATTGAACAGCAATTATTCTTAGAAAACAAAGATGGTAACGTACAGAATGAGTAGTAGCAACTTAAAGACTGTAAAAATTTTTCTGATATGCCCATACATTCAAATGGTCTGTTTCTGCACAAGAGCTTTATGCAACTAAAGCATTACACAGCTAATACTACTTTAAACACAATCTAAATAGCCATGGCTGATCCTACAAGTGCTGGTCAACGAATTAGAATAATTTGAAATAGTGCAATCATGAAATT
>WMED01025244.1:265-11060 GCA_019650415.1 Pipa parva | reverse complement strand
ATGGTAAAGTGCTATGTTTCTTTGCTTTAACTGAAAGTCATTGAAGAGGAATTGTGTTTATAAAGAAATAAACTGCTTTGAACTACATTCTATGACTGTTTTGGAAATCCTTGTTTTTTCTATTTGTTTTTTTTCGTTACAAACACGTGTGCCTGTTTTTCACTTAAATAAAACTAACCGTGAGCTAGTTTTTCTTAAACCTGATGTCTGAAGTTTATTTGTTGGACTATTTGACATTGTGTCACCGACTAAACAGTGGTCCCAACTACCGGTCCCCGTCACTATATATATATATATAAAGTGGGGACTAGTCAAATGATTGGGGAGCAGGAAGCATGTTTTAGCTAATGAAACCTCTAAGCACAGCAATAACCCGACAGTTTATAACAGCTGAACAGTTATGCAGAGTTTTCCTATAAACGCAGTTCATGTAACATTTAATGTTGAGAAGTCAGAACAAAATTAGCAGTTGTTTTATGTACCACACCGGTACCAATGCTCTGGTCACCTCTTAGCAGCATTTGACACTGGAAACAGCAGTCTTCATCCAGAAGCAGCCTTTGGTCTGTGTCCACATAACACAGCAGCAGAGTATAGGACCACATCAATACCACAGGAACACACGGAATAGGGAAGCCTTAGCCCTGAGCTCATGACCCTGGCTGAGAGAAATATGTCCACCTCACTATCTGGGGGCTACCCCTTCACTTACTCCTGTTGTCACTTTGGGGTATCTTAGTAACTCAAGCTCACCTGAGACACAGGTGAGATTTCTGGATTAACTCTTCCAGTATTGGCTGCTGCTTCCTACTCTATATTATATGCAGCACACAATGTTATATAGAACAATGGAAACCTACCACATATCACATATTACAACCACTTCATATTAAACCAGTGATATATTACATTAGTCTGTATATACTGTATGTGTGTATATATATATATACAATGTATACAGAATATATTCAATAGTAAGATTTCTGTGTTTAGCTAATATTATTGCCTACCAGCATCCAGTGAAATTCAACATACACAACCTCTTCTGCCTGTTTGCTACACAGAACTTGGTATAGCTGGGCTTTGATTGAACTGAGCTGCCTGAAGATACAACCATAAGTCTAATATAACAGGACTATTTTCACTATAGCTGTAAAAAATATTCTACGTGTGACTTTGCACAATCTGAGCATAGCTTGTAGCTTCATTATATTAAGGTGAGGACTAACTTTCTGAAACTTACAAAGAAGTTAATTTGAAGAAGATGGTCTGCAAAATGTACAATAATGTGTACTATTGTAAGAGCTGGCGGAATAAGGTGATGTTTTCTGTACATAGGTATTTCATTTTTTCTGTAATCCATTATGTGATTTTAATTCAATGTTATCTTTCTATAAAATGAATTTATAGTTTCAACCTGAAAGTCTTGGAAACAAATGTTCAGGGTTAAATGGTTAGTCTACTTTTGGGTTGTATGTCTAAGTACCTGGGGATTACTTCAATGAAAATGGAGCTATAAATTATGCATTGCAAAGATTATCTGCCCAGAGGTGCTATGCCATCTGCTAAGTAAGCCCTGTACAATTATGTGATATTTTCAAAGGAATTCTTATACAGCAACATAAAGTTACAGCGTTGAAATAAGAACTCTTGGCTACTATCACTTCTCTACTTTTTAAATTTTGATGAGATTATAGTGAAGTTTTAAGCCTCGGTAACTGTCTAACATTTTCATACAGTGACTTTTACTGTTAAGAGAATAGTAAAAGAGATGTATTCCCATTAACATATTCCCCTGCAGTTTGGGGCATGAGATTAGACTTAGAGAATAAGTAACAAACACATATTCTCTGCTCACTGTACAAATTTACATTGGTCTTACATTATCCATTACAAAAAATACCATTTCGTGACATTCACATAATTGTATTTCTTTAGTTTTCAATATTTAATTCACATTGCTTCACCTTTTTGTTTGAGGTCTCTAAAATTCCTAATCATTTTCTCTACAGTATTTTCCACAGTATTATTTCCCCCGTCCAATCCTTGTAGATTTAACATCAAGTTAAAAGCCACACATTTTTGCTTTTGTTTGCTTCTAACCTCATTTGTGTACCTTTTATCAGCACAATTTATCCTTCATTCTAAATATTCAGTAGTAGAAAAGACTTGTCTCAAGACATTTTGGTTTCCTGTACCAAACTTCCACCTCTTGACTATGGGGGCTCCTAGATGTCCATGGTATCTCACAACTCCAACCATCAGACATTGGGCTATGCTGAAATCGATTATAATCACTTCCGCAGGGGAACATCAATCCAGGGTGCTCAGAAGGAAGTCACATATCACCACTTGCAACCATAAAAATGTTTCTCAGTTCTGGCACTCTGGATAAGGATTAAAAATACTTTTTATTCATTTCATTTAAAATAAGTCAAAAGCACAGATTATTTCTTCAAAAATAGACAGAAATAACTAATTTAATCTTTATCCAGTGTGCCAGAGCTGATAAGAAAATTTTATGTTTCTTAGAAGTTACTCTCAGTGGGAGGGGTGACCATATCTGGCCTTCCCTTGTGGGTCTGGAATTTCCATGCCTATGCCTGGGCCAACCCTGGGGGTGTTGTTTGGTTCTCTTTATATAGAGTCAGGTGCTCAAGGGGAACTTTCTTTTTCTCTCCACCCTTATAGTGGAAGGATTCTGCAAGCAGTAGTTAGTTTTCTTAATTTTAACATACATAACAGGGGAGCATTAAGGATTTAGCTACTGATGGGTAGCTTTGTACCACATCAAGGAGCTGTAGAAATACCAGCGTCTGGGTCATCATACTCTAGTTATGATCTAAGTGGCATTGGCATTTCAGGCATTGACCTCACTGGATGGATTCCTTTCTTGGAATCTAATGTGCCTATGGGATGAATTTCATGCCTGATAAGGTATTTCAGCTTTTTTTCATAAAAGAAAGGTGATAAGGTATCATCTGTGTTGAACTGTATTTTTTACTTGTATTTCTGAACTACTGAAGATTGTGGTGTGTTGAACACAAAGGGTAAATGGACATTTCTTCATTTGTAAGCAGGGGACTTTCTCTGCACATCTGAGCTAATTTTATGACCTGAACCTTTACCACAAGTGTACATTGCTACTGTATCTCCTAGGGGATTGATGGAACTGAATGTCTACCAGAAAGGCAGACTATAAGTAGTGTTACATAAATATATCAGTAGAACATTATATAAGAGAGTGCAGTACATGCTCGGTAACGTATCCTAATTTCAATAACATCAACACTGTACCTTGATTCAATATTGTGTCAGTTGTAGTAAAGATTACAGTATATACCTCTGGGGTGCCTTAGTAGCACATTCCCTTCACTGACTCTGGATCTCTAAACTTGTGGACACACATTTATTACCATTTTCATCTCAGTACAAACATGGATTGAAACAGTGGGGCCCTAGCCAAATTAATGGTTAGTGCTCACCTTTCCCCCTAGCTTAAAACTAACAGTGTGTTTTTATTGCATAGGACTGTGGCTGGGCCCGCTACCAATGATTGGGCTCTAGGCAGCAGTCAAGGGAACCTTGTACTTAATCCAGCTCTGCCATATTATTAAAACATCAATTTGGTCACCATAACTACTGCCTACTCTATTGGTAAAAACTATTTGCACTTGGCAGCCTCTTTACTTAAATTTACTACAGGCTAAAGTTTATTTGGTAGTGAAAATAAACACTGTACAGTTTGATTTTACTGGAATATGGGTGGCAATGCATTAAGTGACAGCTGCCACACAAATTGTTTTGGCAGAAGAATCAATGCATATATGCAACATGAAATAATCTATACCCCAAACCCACTTAATATCTGGCAGCTTTGTATTGTACTGCAACTCCCAGCATCCTCCAGCTGCTTAAATCTAATGAAAGATGTTGGGAGTTGTTTTCCAACAAGAGTTATAAAGAGATTCAAGTTGAGTAACTTTTCCTACTAGTATACACCAGAATGTAAGTACAAAGATAAATAAATCATGGTCACTTGCTACCCTTTGCACATACATTTGATAAACTTAAAACAGTATGAACATAGACAATGAACAATGAAAAATGCAGTTAAGCAATTCTCTGTATAAATGTAAAGAAGTGAAAAGAAATACTGCTTTGACTGATGTGAGACATAGGCCATTATCCAGGTAAGAATGTATGATACAACGAGCACAGATAAGGCAGATGACCCAGACTGGGGCCAAACTGTTTTACCAGCAGATGTGTTTTTGAAAATCTTTCTTAACTGGTTATGGCAGCGGAAAATCCCCTGCTGTTAAACACATCTGCATTCCACTGCTCTCCCAATCCACCAACATAATTTGTGACCTTTAAAGAAATAATGGAGTAGCTGGTGATTTTTTTCCATAGCACTGAAGTTCTCTCTATTTTAGGCTTGAAGGCAATTGCAGCCCTTTGCTCTCTATTTCTTATCACTTTTAAGTCTTGTTCTGGCCACTATGAAGCCTTCAGCACTTCTTTGTGTGCAATCACTCGAGTCAAGATCTGTGATTTGTGATTTGCAAATGACATGTACATTTCTTGGCTAATGGCTGTTAAGGCAGTTTGGGAACCTAAGGCGATAAGCTGCAGGGATGCAGTCAGTCAGACTGCTGTTGCCATAACATTATCATGCAAATGAACAACATATTTCTGTTGTTTGGAATACTGTCAAAATCACTTGATTTATTTCTAATATAAAACCCAGAAAATCTAGTTTGGATTTGTTTTCTCACATAATTGTCACACTTCTCTGTTTTGATTGGATAGACACATTTCATGCAGGATATCCAAAATCATTCACGAAGCAAGTGACTTGAGCAGACACATTTTGAAGGGCACAAATAATGTTACAAATGCAACACAGCACAGTGATGCACGGGCTTCCTGTGTTTATTAAACAGAAAGGAATCTAGTTCCATTGGTAATGTGTAAACTTTATTAGATTATTTATTTATTCTTTGTGCTTATTTATATGGTGCCTACATATTTTACTGTGCTATACAGAGATTAACCATTCCCTTTCCCTGTGCAGCTTTCATTTTTAGATTTAAAATGCGTGTACTGAAATGCAGTCATCACGGTTAATAAAAAGAACAGGTAGTGATATGATTTAAAGGCATTAGACGGGTTGGAGGGAAAAAGAAAGGTCAATAAAAATAACAAGATTTAAAAGATAAAAAAAGTCAATAAGAACATATAACTGAATGCTGAACATTATTAAAGCTAATATTAAAGCCATATTTTCCATACTGTGTTGGAGTTTTCTAACATATTGATCATTTTAATGTAACACAGAGGATATGCACTATACAGCCAGGAGAGACAGCTGCTACCGGCACATAGGGCCAGGATCTGTCTCAGCTGTTGGGAACAAGTCATTCCTGCAAACTTACAGTGTTGGGGGACCCAGTGCAAAGTTTGCATTTGGGATAAAAATGCAGAGCAGAGTATGTACTCTACATTTGTAGTAAGTTCCATAAGATGACAATGGGGAAGTCCAGATTTTAACATAACAATACTGTTGTAGAAATGCGACAATATGGTAGCCATTTTTTTATATTATTTCTCAAGTCCCAGTTTATTTATAATTTTGCGAAGGATCATGGGGCTTGCATTTAATAATGTAAAGTATAATTTGAATTCCCATTTAAAATGACTACTATATTCTGACTAGTAAAAGACTTTCTACTTCGCTGTAAAATGGATCTGACTTTCAAAATAAAAGGACATTGTAAACGTGCACGTCTTCAATAAGAGAAATGAAACATTAGGATTAAATAATTACTTCTCAAATGTTATTTGAAGCACTGACAAAGTAGGTGTTGCAGAATTCTACACTATGGAAATATATACAAGGAAATTAAAATAATTGTAATAATAATAAATAATACATTAAAATATTATGTCACCACCCTAAATGCTTTGCAGCAGTGCACAGCTTGTGGGTTTTGTTTCTGGCAGATTTCCTAATACTTATTATGATAGTGAAAGAGCTGACAAGGGAATATTATGATGTGTACGTAAAAGAGAAACCTATGTATTTATCTAACAGTTTATTAGAGTAGTTCATTATTCTTTCAAAATCCCCATAATCATTCTTCTGCTTTGCACCAGTCCATATCTGAAATCAATGTCCATTGATTATTTACTGCGAGGGAAATCATAATGTCAGCATCATTTTGTGTTCAAATGACATTGAGTTTCAAGAAAATTGCATGCTCCTATGGCTGAAATAAAATTCCCATGACCTTATCCCAAAAATCCAGCAGTACTTTTTCCAGAGGAGAAGAAGCTGTTATAACAGTGAAAGGAGAATGATCAAATCCATTATACAGTCCCTAGTTTTGGAATGAGATGTTCACTAAGCACATGTGCATGTAATGTTTGGGTGACTACATCTTTTAGCCATGTAGAGTATGTGTGATAGGGCTAAGCATTTTGAAATAAAGTGTGCAACAGTCAAGGACCTTGAATTTCTTGAAAGCTCTCTGTAATGTCTTAATGCTACAAATGGATTAATTAGATTACCTTCTGCCTGATGAAAATGCATCTGCTATGATAAAAAATGTATTCCAAAGTATTGGAATTTTCCATCAGAATCAAATAAGTGTTAAAAGATATGGGCAGATTCTAACTATGCACAATTTATAAAAAAAAAAAAACCTTAAATAATAACATTGACATGCCTCAACACTTTGAATATTTCAGAAACTGAAAACAGAAATCAGTGGTAAAAGGGCGAATAAATCATTTATACTGGTACTGTTAAGACAATCTTTCCCACAAGATAAAGTAGACATGTCCCCGGAGATGTCTTGAATTTAGGGGCTGCTAAAAGTTTAGCTCCCAACTACAAAATCTTTCCTTTTATAAAAATGCATATTTTTCTACTGTTCTATAAAAATACATCTAATGCTTCAAACTTCAATAGATTTTATATCATACTTTGGTAATGGGTTTAACACTGGCATTGGCTCTTTACAAATTAGATATTTTAAGACCTCCTTGAAGAAGAACAGATAAACAACTGTGTTGCTTGTCAAAGCATTCCCTTTTCTGCTGTTTGTACTAGACCAACAGGCAGTTGTTCTTTCCATATGTTTATTAAGTTAAGAGAGTTAACACCATATATTGTATATTAGTGCAATGTATTGTGAATACCAAACCATGGCTTTTCTCATGTTATGACCTGTGGCTCGTATAAGCAGTTACTTCCACTTGACCGATTGGATCCTCTAATCCCTGCTGCAAGTCACTAGCACAATATGGTATGAGTAGTGCAATGCAGCTCCTGTGCCTGAGAGTTACATTTCCACTATTTCTGTAGAAAAGTGTTTCAGTTTTGTTACCCCCACACCTGTAAGTTACAATTCTGCTGTACATGTGAGTTCAGCATTGCTGATCCTACACCTGTGGGCAGGCCGTGGGTTACAGTCCCACTGCTCCTGCTTGAAGAGGACCAGTGAGTAACAGTTTATAATTTAAATGGACTCTGTGCTACTGCTCCTTGTTCCGCTACCCTCAGCAGAGGGTAAACCTGGGGGTCGTGACCTGGGGATTCCCATGTGGCAAAGTCAATACCTCCTTATTAACGGTGAAGACTGGAAGCCCCTTAGACTCCACACCCCAAAATTAACCAGCTTCAACCTATCTGTGGCAAAAGGAACAACTCTTGAATATTTCCTGATGGGTCATAGGGGTACCTCAAATGTTACTTTAAATCCCAAGTTTCATATTGCCTTACCTCAAGCTTAAGGAATGAATTACATTCTTTCATGGGCTCTGCCTGCCCACTAATCTCAGAATTTGACTCACTACATAAAGTTATCATATTTAATATTATCTATTTTTCTGCAACTGAGCTATATTCTCCAGCTTCAGAGTCCAAGTTTTGCTGTTATTGTTCTGCTCTGTCTCCAGTCGGGGTTTGTTTGGCCAACACACATAACATGGCTTCTGTCAGTAAAGTTAAAATCAGCCAAAAAGCCATAAAAGTATGTAGCAGTGCTGTAAAGTGCTGTATTTGAAAACTACCTCTCCAACCCAAATGGGAATTTTTCTTGTTGGTGTTACTTATCCTTTAATAGCCAAAGCAAGAAGGAAAGTCATTAAACCATTCAAATGTTAACCAAGCAAAATAATATTACTTAATAAATTATTTATTTTTTTCTGGCAATAACAATAAAAAAAAATAGGGGTTTATTGACTAAAGTAAGAATTTGAGTGTCAAAGTGAATTCTCATCACTTCGGGTGGCTACACCCTGATTCTCTACTCCTTATTGACTAAACAGCAGATTCCCATAGCAAATCAGCAACTGTAACAGTATTCCCATAGTAAAGTCACAACAGCGACAATAGTAAAGTCAAAGCAGTGACAATATTCCCATAAAAAAGTTGTGTCTGTGACAGTATCTGTCTATTGGATAGTGTGCGACCATCGTTAGCTGCCAAATTCACACCTTTACATGACAATTTGGACTTTAGTCAATAACCCCAATAGTGTTAAACAATACAGCATTGAAACAATACCCATGATAAAGTTAAACTGTCATTACACTTTATCAGATTATAAATCCTTTTGTAAAAAAAAAAAATTGTTTTCAAAAATGCTTTAGAGTTTAGAGGAGTATATTTTAATTTATAGTATTCTTTCCTCCTAATACAGATATTCTTCTTGCAGTACAGAGTTGCTGCAGAGTCAGCCTGCTATTTCTAGAGGAATCATTCTATCTCTATTCCCTGCTAGTTAATGGAGCTCTGCAGCTCCTCTTTGTTCCTGGGAGAAAGAGTTAATAAACCTCCTTCATGTCAAGTGTCATACATAATGTTTGCAGTGTGGTTGTAGATAGAAGTCAGTCGCTTGATAAGGAGTGATCAAAGAAAGTGCAATAGAAACACTGTCACAAAACACAAATATGATTGACCAATTAAATCAAATTGCAGGTATCTTGGATTTGCTGTCACACTGAATGTTCTTTGATAACATTTATTGTGATGTATTTAGAAATGATTACTTCTAATGGATACTACAGTATACATGCGTATTAAACTATTTCATTTTAGAAGTAAAGGGAGAAATGTTTTTATGGCAAACTGGCTACTATTTTTTGTATGACTTTGGAGATTACAGACCTATACTTTGGGCTACTGCAGAAACAATGTTTAACTCTTTATTTGGAACTGTTTGGCTTCTATAGATAATATATTATAATTCATACATATAGGGTAGTTTTCTTATGCAACTATAAAGAAAAAAGAAGCTGGGGCTTTTTACACTGTTCATTGCCCAATTTATTTCTTTCAGCTTCTTAATATAAAATGGCTGTTGATGTTGAGAAGGTTAACTTCTAGGGGAGCTGAATTTCCCACAACTCCCAAAAGCTCCTTTTTTCACTATTGGTGGTTTTATCATCTGGAGACTTGGAGAGAGGAATTGCTTATACTAAACATGATAAGTAAATTCACCATTTTGGTAAAAAAAAAACAAAAAAAAAACTGTCAGTGTGCTAGAAAAACAACATGTAAATATCAAGAAAAATACTGCAAACTAAATGAGTAATATGCAAATTCATTAAAATGATCTTTGGGTCTTCTTAATACATGAGCCCTTCTTCCCTATCACATACACAATGCAATAAACTTAAATTAATTGAGAATATCAAATAATAAAAGGTACAGAGTAGTATCTATGCTAAAATATCATTTTTTAAATACAGCATCCTTATAATGGTATGAGGTTGAGGAGGATCTAACTTTAAAAGGTCCACCAGCAGGGACAGGCCTTTGGGGAGGACCTCTCTCCTGGGCCTGTATTTGATTGGCACCGGGGCTCCCTCTCTCCCGGCACTCAGTAGGGCTTACAGCAGTGGTGGCAAGGCCCGATGCTCCACTGCGACTGCTGCAGCCCCTGTTGGTACATCACTGTCCACCATCTAGAACAGTAAAAGAGTTGCTGCAGAACTGAGTAAGGAACATAATTGAGGCTGGAGAGTGTTTGATGGTCTGTTAATTTAATACTGTATTGATGCTGCTCTTTTTCCTAATATGGGTGTTCTACAATCCTGCCCCTGGTTAGCCTTTCTTAGCATTGTAACTCCTGATTATATGTGGAGAAAGACTGGTTAACCATGATCCAGACTCATTTATGAGCTTAATTGAAGAATAACCAATTGGTTTATTTACAGAAACATGGGCAGCACTTATATTCATTTGCAGGAGGGTATCATTTCATAGACAGACTTCCTTATGTCCTGCCTTAGGGAGGACACTTGTACCCCTGTCACGATTAGTGTGGGAATGCAGAACGAGTGATGTATGCGTCAGCCTGATAGTAACTGGAATTGTCCTCTTGTTGTCTACATTTTATCATTAGCATTGCCTTAACTTCATAGGTGAGCAGGCACCTATTTACACTTTGAACCTATGAATAGTCCAACCTTGAATAGTTACGGTATTTCTCCATTTAATCACCACTGTTAAATACATGGTTTTTACAATATAAAAAATTATTTTCTCATTTTTAGCAGTTTTGAATTTACAGCCTCTTTATTACAGAAGTCCCTCCTCTTTTATCTACTTCCTCTCAAGCTGATTAATGTGGAAACCTGTGCCACTGATACTGACTAACAGGCTTGAGAATTTTGAAATAAAACTAATCAGAAAGAAGCAGGCTTGTATTGGCTCTGTGGGTTCATACCTGTAAGAATTCTCCAAAATTTCAGTCAATTCCTGGCTTACAGTTCCAAA
>WMED01025243.1:0-11061 GCA_019650415.1 Pipa parva | reverse complement strand
AGGGGGATTATGGGGGAAGCACAGTGTGGGAGGGGGTTGTGGGGAAGCATGGAATGGGGGTTGTGGGGGAAGCACAGTATGGGAAATGGTGGGTGTTGTGGCAGTTAGCTCAGCAGAAAGGAAATCAGTAGGGATGAGGAGAGGGACAGGTATAAACTTAAAAACTACCTTTAAGAATTTTTTCTTTTGGGACACACCCTAATGAAACGGCCTGCGCATGCCTATGGGGATTATACAGGGCTGAGGGGGAGCGCTTGAGGATGACATCCTACTAGGAGCGCTGGGGAATAAGACGCCTGTACTCTGCTAGTACTTCTATGCAGAGGTGATGATGATCTGATTCTAATCCCCTGAGCTTCCAGACAGAGCAGGGCACAGAGGACAAGAATCAGATCATTGGGCCACCATTGCATAGAAGCACTGCTAGTCTACAAAGTGGTGCAGCAGACTGAGAGTCTGAGAGTGGGATTATTCAGGTGTGTCAGTCATCAAGGACCGGGGAGGGTACAATTTAATTACTATGAAGAGGGCACAAAAAAACTTGGCCCGGCCCTGGTCCCCTCCAATCAAAAACATACCTCCCACGTTTCCGGATGTGGGGTGGGAGGGGTTGTTAGCTCCAGCACACCACCTACTAGTTTCTGATTGTCTCTGCACCAGTGATGTCATTATTGACATCAAATATTGCATGACTCGCTTCCCCAAGTATCTAGACCCATAAAGCGGGACTGTCCTGCAGAATCGAAGGCACTTAGCGACCAGTAATAACTCAAGGGGAAATTTGCAGCTATGGTATTCACAGCTAGATAAAAGCCAAACAGCCATTTGTGTTAATAAGATGATTTAAACAACGCCCAAAAACAGCACTGCATTCCACGAATAACTCTACGCGCATCATAATTAAACTAATGAGCCCGACTCTGACACGGGGACGTGGATCATGTCCCTGTAATGATGATGGTTAGAAATGATCTTTAATGACTAGGAAAAGCTAAACATACAGTAGTATCATAGGCTGAAAAGGCACAGGAGCATCCAGTTCAGCAGTTCAGCTCATGTTTATGACCTTGTATTTATTTTTATATATATTTCAACCATTTCGCTGATTTCACTTTTTCTTGTTCTTTACATTTTTTTTCTTCGTTTCAATAAAACAAGACGTTGACTTCTACCCATTATTTTCGTGTGAGTGCTTTTAAAAACTTTTTTACATCCCCCCCCCCCCCATTTTGATTTCGCCGATGACGAAATCTGTGCGCTAATTTCTGTGGGACAAGATCCTGTAGAAATTGTACGGAAAAGCGTTTCAGAATGCGCTGATTTATCAGTTTGACTTTACACCTATTAGATGTTGGGGAAATTGTTAGAATAATACAATAATAATGAATAATGTTAATATTGAAAAGGTGCTTGCGATACACCCACTTGGTGATAAATATGCCAGAAATTCCCTACTTATCCAACTGAAACCAAGGACTTAGGAGATGCTGTTGGCTTGTCCGCTTTAGGCTAGGTTCACACTAACGAAATAGCAAGGATTCCGGCACTCCATAAGTAGATAAAATTAAACTTTATTCAACCCCCATGGGCATGATAAATTAAAAACAGTAATGACTATGCATAGTCATTACTGTTTTTAATTTATCATGCCCATGGGGGTTGAATAAAGTTTAATTTTATCTACTTATGGAGTGCCGGAATCCTTGCTATTTCATTGCTGATCATTGTCCGCACCTTCCAGAGCACCCGTTTATACACTAAGAGGATCGAGTGGTTAGTACTCACTGTTTCTTTAGGTTCACACTAACGTTTCTAGTTGTATATATGCCGCTCATACAAAAATAAACTGTACTATGTAAACCTAGGGGACTTACTGTACCTTCTGCTGACCACACTAGCGTATGACGCAAGTGTGTTCACGCCAGAATGCTTCACATTGGATTTTTGACAGTGTATATACGCCACGCACAATATGCGGCCAGATTAGAAGAGCTGAGAATGCCGAGCCGCATTCACATTAGGTAAGTACAGTAGAAATGTGCATCTAGAAAATACGCTGAAGTGAAATACGCTGGCGTATTTTCTAGATGCGCGTTTCTAAATACGCAGTGCATATACACTGTGTGTGAACCTAGCCTTAGCCCTGGTTATAGCCCCTTTATCCACATGCCCGATCTATCAGACTGGAGTACATATTTTGTGTTATTGATCTGCACCCATAGCCGGCAGGGTAGATCCAGTCCTAAAATAAAAAGTAAGGATCTCTGAAGTCCTTGGTTTCAGACAAACATGTGAATGTCTCCTTTCAGGTAAAGTGCAGTCATGCACTCTTCTCTTTATTTAAAGCAGTGTAGGCTGGCTGCTATTTAGGATTCTGGATAACCTATGGCTTTGGTTCACCTTTAATGAATAATAGAATTGGTACACCGCCGAATAAACTCCTCCAGACATTACAGCGTAGATAATTGTCCCTTATTTCCAATAAGATACACCTCCCAATTTAAATTCCTTCTCATGCAATGAAAACCTGTCTATTCCCCTTTATTTATATGCTCCACACACTTGGCAAGTTTTCTACCTTAGTTACAGTCATCCCTTTCCTCATCGTCATCGTAAGGATTATGGGATGTTTATCAGGAACAGCAGTTTGCCTGGAGGAACTTGCGTTTGATACGATCTGTATCCCTTATTTATTTCCCTATTTGTAATGATCGATGGATAAAGCTCCATAACATATCAAACCACACAGAAGGACATACAAATGAAACTCTAGGCCAAGCCTTTTCATATATTTTTTAATAGTAAATTTACTGTTAAAATTGAATATATTTAGAATTCCGTTGTATCAGGTATGTACAAATGAAACAAATATTTATGAGCTAATAACCAAATAATAAATGTACAAATAAACCATAAAAAAAAAATATATATATATATATATATTAAAAACAGTTTAGTGTCATTACTTTTAAATAGACGCAGCAGTTTCTCTTTGTAGAACATTTCAGAAATAAAAGGCCTGTTTAGACCTAGAGAATAATGGGAATTTATTGTAACGTACGGAGACTAGACTTACTTTCTTCCAGCCATACCAGTAAGATTTACTCGCCCAGCTTATGAAATATCACCAGCCTTAGGGCAGATTTGGGTTATTATTGGACAGGGGATGAGTAGTACCTGTGTATATATCATGCTGGAGACAGATTAACAGTACTCTGACCTTGTGTAAGTTGTTAAAGGTGATAAAGAGGAATGTTCACATTGGCTGCAGGGTAGCACAGAAGCATGACCATATTTATTAATGGATCTGGGCTGTCAAGTCACTGTTTATTGCTTTAATATCATGGCAGGCTCTGACATACAAGCTGGTCGTAAGAAGTCTCCTTACAGGCATACACTCGTCCCTGGTTTCAGTGGAGATTTTACACAGTTCATTGTTAATCTATGCGAGATATCTCGCCGAATTGCAAAACCTGAGCCCAGTACCAATTTCCCCGCCACCCCACGTCTCCAGTGATTACGGTTTCCAACACGCATCTTCCAGTTCATAGAAGAGAACGTAGCCTTCATTAGACTGGACCTGACTTTCATTGATAGGGGTCACCCTGGTGGGAAAATGAATACAGTTATCATGACTTGCTCCTCTGTCTAACAGTCAGACAATAGCGGGCTACAGAAGTTGTTAAATATAATATTGCCATAGCTACATAGTCACTATAGTTATCTAGGCCAGACACAGAGGGAAGATAAAGAAATCAGATTGGATGGCCAATAAAGCTAACAACCAACCATATGAAGGATCATTGAAAGATTGATATTTGACCACTGCTTGCATTTGGTACGGTACTGCACCTAGTGAGACTAGAAAAGTGCAACTGGCAATAGCTGGAGTTACATGCAACAATAAGATAAAGAAATTTTACTTACCGATAAATCTATTTCTCTGAAGATCTCTTGGGGGACACAGGACCATGGGGTAAAGCTCCCTCCCACTGGAGGCAGGACACTAGGAAAGAAAAGAGACTCCTCCCTAGGGGCTTTACCCCTGAGCACAGGAAGAGAATCTCCAGTTTTTATAGTGTCCTTTCTCCAAGGAGGCAGCAACCAGATTTTGTGCAACAGAATGGAGCATTTCTTCGGTCGGAGCTTGGATCTGACACCCGTGGGTATGACAGGGGATCGGTAACACTCCCTTTGCCGTCTACCCCCTCCATGGGATTGGAGAGTATGATTTGCTCTGCTCTTTATATCTGTGCCTGCTCCACTTCCCTCCTGAACACACAGGCTGGCAAAATGAATCCCAGCATAAACTCACGGATAGTAGGGAAGACCCTGGGAGAGGTAGGCAAACTGAAGGGGGGCACTATAAAAACTGGAGATTCTCTTCCTGTGCTCAGGGGTAAAGCCCCAGGGGAGGAGTCTCCTTTCTTTCCTAGTGTCCTGTCTCCAGTGGGAGGGAGCTTTACTCCATGGTCCTGTGTCCCCCAAGAGATTGAGAGAAAAATAAATTTTTCAGAAGATTGATGCTTCTGCTGATATAATGTTGTGTTTGATCATTCATTCTTAGTACATCAGTGTGACTATCTTTTGAACTTTCGTTTAGATTGCTAGTTTGTCGATCGCCCAAAACAATGGTACCCTCTGCACTCAACCTCTACACTCCTACAGCAGTTTTCTTACCGTGAGTCATTGTAGGCGTACCAGCCAGACTGGTCTTTGCAGTAGGCAGTGTAGTGCCCGTAATGCACACTTCCTGAGTGACTGCACAGAGCGTACAAGTTGTACATGGGGTTTCCTGTAAAATAAAAAAATGAGGAAGGGGATCACAAGCAGAAATGAGCCGTCAGACAAGCCACAAGGCAGCGCAGCAGGGGGTAATACAGTTCTGTACAACTCCTACCAGACTTTATTTTAATCAGGAAGACAAAGGGGGTTATTGACTAAAGTGAGAATTCAACTGTCGAATTCCCATAGCAAATCCGCAACCACAACCATATTCCCATAGTAAAGTCGCAACTGTGACAATATTGCCATAATGAAGTCACGACTGTGACAGTAACAGTCGACTGCGACCGTCGTTAACTGGCAAATTCACACCTTTACTCAACAACTCGGACTTTAGCCAATAATTCCCAAAGTCTTTGGTCTTCAAAATATTGTTCCAAGCCTGTTAGACAGTCCTAAGGCAATAAGCCTCATTTATTAAAAACTGAACAGTTCCGTAAAGCTCTAAATCACTTCCCCATGTTCGCTTATTGAGCAAAGTCTGTGATGTGGCAAATACGCAACCAATTTGGGTGACTACTATAGTCACGATCTTACGGAGCTCTTTGTATAATTTTGCGTGCGCATGTACAGGTGCTTCTACTATTGACTAAGCGGCAGAGTGTGTTGAAGCAGTGAATGTGACTAGTTGTACTGCTCTGAATTCACCTGTTTGACTTCACCACATCAGACTGGGGAATTAGGGGGCTGATAGCAGGACTCGGCATTGTACTTCTATCTGTCTGACTTCACCACGCAACACATCCGATAATGGTTGCCGCAGTTCGCCTGTTTGTCAAGACAAGTCAAAGCTTAATAATGAGAGGCGAATCTGCGATTATTTTGGCGATTACAACTCGAATTGTAGTGGGTGAATTTGACAGGTGAATTCATCCTTCAATCAATCAGGCTATATGTCTTTGTGGTTATATCTCAGAACAGTAGCCCGTGAGTTATATAAAGCAGCATTATCGGACTGGATGTATATCTTCTGGGTTGGTTCAATGTGCTCTGATTCAGACAGGATATTTTAAGAAAGACCCATTAGAATGACTCAGGTTTAATATACTGGCTCTTTTTTAATAATAGCTACTTGTATCAGTAAGCAATTTGAATAATTATATTTGTTGCCGACCCCGTGTTTTATGTATAATGAAGAGATTAAAATCTTGAAGTTAAAATTCTAGGAACAGGATCTCCTGCTGTGTTACAAGGATTGAGGCAGCAATCCATTGCAAGTCTGTAAACCTGCTTGACGGCCACATTGCAGAGCATAAACATAACATTTACATTTCAATACTGGATTTTTAGTGTACAGGAGGGCAAATTAATAATAGAGGGTGGGTTGGTGAAACACAGAGAAAAAGTTCAGTCAGGCAGTGAAATCGCTTGCTTGAAATAGATTGTTAGGTTTTTTTTTTTTGTTAATTTTTTATATAGCACTACTATATTACATAGCACATTACAGAGGTTTGTCATTCACCTCAGTCCCTGGCCCGGGGAGCTTACAATCTCGTTTCCCTATTCAGTCATACACACATATAGACAGACACAAATGTATGTTTTTGGATTGTGGGAGGAAACCGGAGTGCCTGGAGGAAACCCACGCAGATGCGGGAAGAACATACAAACTCCATGCAGATGAGGGATGAACATACAAACTCCAAGCAGATACGGAAAGAACATACAAACACCATACAGATGAAGTCCAGGGTGGAATTGAACCCAGAACCCAGTGCTGCAAGGCAGCAGTACTAACCACTGAGCCACTGTACTGTCCAGCATTGCATTTTACATTTGTCTTTGTAACAGGCCAAAAGATCACACGGATTGAACTGCGCAGGCTGCATTAACGCTACAGGTGACCTTGTTCCTATAATCCCAGATATTTTTGCTCCTGACAGGAGACATTATTATGCTGTGCAAAGCTTTGCTCTAATCCAATCACAGAGACCTTGGCGCTGATCCGTAGACAGTATGCTACATGGGAAATATTATTGGATAGCCTCTAATTGTTAAAGGGACAGTAACATCAAATCATGAACATGACGTTCTGCTCTATACGAATGATACAGTCTCTGGATGCCTATTCTGGATGCCTTTTATATAATGCACACTTAGGTTAACATTGCAGCTACCATGTTCTTTCTCATATAAAAGCAAATATAAAGATTACCAGCAGCTGCTTAATATTGTGAAAATCAAAAACAGATATAATGTAACGTACGGTTACTGGCCAGAAGTTGCGCAAGAGATTTCCAAGAGTCACAGCAGGGCATATTTGTACTCACCGGCCTTCTCACTTGCAAACTCTTTGAGGTTGAGCCTGTGCAGTGGAAAGTCCACAGAGACGGAACATTTCTTTATGGAGAAGCGAGTAGTGGAAAACCTGTTTAGATCTGGAGGATGAACAGGTTAAGGAACGTCTTGTCCATTGGTATTTCAATCCAAATCAACATGGCTGCGTCTAGCAAACCCATCTCTTTATAATGGTCCATGCCCCCGGTCTACAAATACCACCTATTTAACCTGTCCTCTTGTCTCCCACCATTAGTTACATTGGCAGATATTTTGTAGGTTTGGCTTCCATTAGCCAACTATATAATGTCATGTGTAAAATAGATTGTGTACCTTTTCCCACACAGAGCAGAATGAGTGACATGGCTTTCTGTTTACAGACAATATTCCTTTATTGTATTAAGAATGGAGCTGGCCACATTCTGACAAGGGTAATTTTTCGATAGGTACCAAATCACCTGTGCTGTCTGTTTTCTGATCCGTGGAATCTTGCACAGACTTCTATACCCATTTATTCCCCAGTAACAACTAAAGGAGAACTGAAGCGCTAATAGTTCTAAGGGTGACGGAGCCTGGGTAGTCTCAGTATATTTATCAATCAATGTCTTATTTACCCGACTGCATTCTCTTTCTTGCCTCGGTTAATCTTCATTCTGTAGGTATAAGCTTTCAGGATCCTTCTCATCTTCTTCTCTTATGTGCAGAAGTCGCATTTGGACCCTATAACCATTTCTGCTCTTGATTGACTTAGAGTTGTAGGAGAAGAGGTGGAGCTGTGGAACTGCAGGATGAAGATTGGTTGAAAAAAGAAGTAATAGACAGTAGGGGGACAGGGTTCGGTAAATATATGGAGACCACCCGGGCTACTTCCTGTAATCCTTTGTGGCTGAGGAAATACACTGCTCACTTCATTTAAGGGAAGATTTTATAAAGGATACGTAGTACGAGAATGCGTGGGAAACGCTGGATAGTAAGTTTTTTAGTGCTTCTTGTCCTTTGCCGACAGCGATCGCAGATCTGCAAGTAAAGAAGTTGGGAATGAGAGGCTAATTGTGTAGTTCACCGATGAGACCAAAGGAATTAAAGTGAACCACAGCTGTAAAATGTCGTCGGGGGGGGGGATCTGCTTCCAGCCACACCCCTTCCATTATATTTAATCGTTAAGTTAAAGAAATGAAACATTTAGAAAGAAATTCTCTAGTGCAGGGAGGGTCATTATTGTCACGCCAGTAAGGAAAATAGCCTGTGTTTATTGGCTAAGCAAGACTTGCCGGGGTCCTTACCGGTGCATTTTCAGAATTCAGTTCTTCCTCCTTTGTGAAAAGGCTGAAACAATCAAGGAGGGACACTCGGCCACCGGTGAAACCTTTCTACAGAGAGAGAGCGGGAAAGGATTAGAGTGTTAGCTGTGATGGCAAACTGGATTAGTTAGTGCAGTTACTGTCTTTAAGCAGAAATAGCTAAAGGAGGAGAACTATAAACAGAAAATAAACTTAGCTGATTGTTTTAAGCAGCAGTACATTAATTGTGCACTAACTGTACTGCTGCCTGACTGCAATTGGTTAAGCAGTGTGCTGACCTTTTGGCCTCATTATCCATGCTTTGTTTACATTTCTGTAATGCAGAAAATTACAGAGGAAAGGTAACTTGTCTGCAGGCATTAAGTAGGGTAAAAATGTCCGGGGGAGGGAACCTTTTCATGGAAAACTTGCCAGTATATGTCACACACATTTCCTGGTGGTGAGTTTATCAGTGCTGCCTACTCAATCATTCAGTGTCACATGAAACAACTACTGGGGAGAAACACTTCTCACTAAATTATAATACTGCATATGTAAAGAAATAATCTGAATATACAGTAGTTCCCCTTTAAAATCAATACTAATAAATCCCAGGCACTATATGTAAATACAACCATAGATACAGAATTAACACTCAAGGAGAAGTTTAAAATGACTTGGAAAAAAGCAATATCTTGAATATTTGGGAATTTGAGTCTCCAAAAATAAAAAAAACTTACATAATAAAACATAACCATATGACAACATGGGATCCTCAAAGAAATGAATACATGGGAGAAAACAGAAATGTCATGGATGGATAAAATGAATATACTAAAAATGATAGTAATCCCAAAGATACTGTACTTGTTTTGTGCTTTACCTGTCACCTTCAATAAGAACGTTGTAAAAAAACTTGCAATCAGACTGTAACCACGTCATGTGGGGGAGGTAAACCCGCTAGGATTGCAGCTCAATACCGCTGTATCCTCCATGCAACTTAGCAGGAATGGGATTCTCAAATATTTCAAAGCTATACAAAGCCACTATCCTAACACACTTTATACACCTACATGCTCCCACGGGCAAAATCCAATGGGTTGACTTAGAGAATGAACATCTACTGCAGCGGTTCTCAACCTACCTAAGGCCGCGACCCATGCAATGATTTCATCATGCCAAACAGACATAGGAGTGCGCTTAGTGCGCGTCACGTGGTGTTGTTCGGGTACGACATCATCGCGTCACGATGACGTTTGTGTGCAACCATGCAGGCACCCCTATATAAAAGGACCTGTGCACACTACTGGAGACAGATAGAAGAGCGGTGTGTTCAGATGGTCTAGGTCATGGTTCGGCAAAGTTGTTTCAGGAGGGAGCCATTTCACTCCCTCCTCCAGCAGTGACAACTATCTTGTGAGCCACTGGAAGAGGGAGGCTTGCCCTCTCCCGACCACATGACCACCGACGGCCAATCAGAAGAGCCATTGGCGGTCGTGGGTGGGGTTTGGGCATGGCTTCGGCAGTGCGCTCCGAGCCACAACAAGGCTGCTAAAGAGCCACACTTTGCCAACCACTTGTCTAGGTGACCCCTGTGAGAGTGTTGTTC
The DNA here is from genome assembly GCA_019650415.1 of Pipa parva. Taxonomy (NCBI): domain Eukaryota; kingdom Metazoa; phylum Chordata; class Amphibia; order Anura; family Pipidae; genus Pipa; species Pipa parva. Next base: position 1,110 of record WMED01025243.1, on the reverse strand, counting down.
GACCCACAGGTTGAGAACTGTTGATCTAGCAAATATAATATTTAAGGAACTGGCATGGATCCAAAAAAACAAAGAAGTCCTGAAATCACAACACAGATATTGCCTATATCCTTAATGGGCATAAATGCATGGGATGAAATAAATAAATAAAACAAAGGAACTAAAGACTTTTCCATCCCCAATTACTCCGCTATCGGCTGTGAAATTTTTAGCCACAGACTTAGATGTGAAACGATGGGAATCCATAAAATAGGATAAAGCTCTCTAGGTAGCAGGAACATTAAGAACCTATCAGGAACTCAACACACAGAACCAATTCAGTTGTAAGGATCAATTTATATACTTAAGAATTAAACATACCCTTCAGACCTACTATAAAACATTAAGATCCAAAACATAAATAGAATTCCTCTGCTGGGAAAAAAAATCATGGCATTAAAACTCATCGCAAACTGCTATGAGCTCCTCAATTTGTTTATTTCATTTCAACAATGAAACAATGCGCGTGAGCCACTGAGAAGATATTCTGGGTACGAATATTCCAATACTACAATGGAATCAAGCCATGAAACAATGAAAAAAGCGCAATGTTGGTGACAATGTGGATATATTCTGGTACTGTCCTAAAATTAGATTAATGTGGAAGAATACTTATAGGATTATTCACAAAATAATGAATGACTGAAATTAGGATCAGACCAGAAATGGCTGTGTTTCATATATTTCCATTATACGTTACAAAAAATATATAAAAAAAATAATACTAGCGCAAATATTGTGGGCTACTAAATTAGCAATAGCACGCAGATGGAAGAATCCGCCAGCCCCAACAAGAAAACAAACATTGATCATAAAGAGGGATCAAAATAATGTGTAAAAAAATCTTTGCACAAACAAATAACCAAGGAGAAATATAGACAACAAGGTATAAATGTAGAGAATTTAAGGGGAAAAAATGTAACTTGATAATAGGAAAAACATTTACTTTTTCTTACTTTAAGTGTACAATGAAAAGCAATGTTAAGAGGACACCTTGCCAGTAACAGCCTATAGCCGATGGTTACTGGGTACTAGTTAATTAATCTGCCAGTAACAGCCGTTAGCCGATGG
>WMED01025241.1:0-11061 GCA_019650415.1 Pipa parva | reverse complement strand
TATGAGGCAATAATATAAAATGATCGCAATTTAGTGAAACAAGCATCCAAAATAATTTCCAGCAAGTCAAACTGATCTTTGGATCAGTTCCTATTTAATAACGTTAAACTTCTCTTTTTTTTCCCCCCAAAGGTTCATTTTTTATTTTATTGCTTCTATTTCTGTGGATTGCAGCTATTTTTTATAAATTGTACTTTCTGTGGCACTTCATGAGTATGTATTATCAAAATATCCATAGAAATTAATGGGACCAGGCAGAGAGTTGTTCACATAAAAGATGGCTACAGCCAACAGAGGATGACAACACAAACAAAAATCAGAAATTAATCTTCAAAAAGTATATATATATATATTATATAATTTTTTTTTATATAGGAATAACTGCCAAGACATTCCAGTAGAGTTTTTTATTTTCTGGCATTACTTTCTTTAATTCCAAGATAACTGTGTGGGAGTAAAGAGTGAAATTGTTTCAGAGTAAGCTTGAGATGTTTTTACAGAATAATTAGGCGCTAAGTCCCTTTAAAGTATAAAGGTCACTTTTGAATGTCTAGATGAGCTATTTGTTCAGAAATGGGTATGCTTGTACAGATCAATAAATGCATTATTGTGGCTGTTTTTTCAACTATATAAATTTAAAGTAAAATGGATAATTTTTAGTTAACTATGTATTCACATCTTTACTATCTTTGTTACAGAATTTCTGTGAAAACTAAAGAAGAAATAAAGCCAGAAAAAAAATCAGGATTTTGGGACAGTTTAGCAATAAAACAAAACATTCAACCAAAGAAAGCAGATGAGATTGAGGGCTGGGAACCCCCAAATATTACAGTGGAAGAACCCCCAATTTTCCAAGAAGATACAATAGATGATCACCATTCCTGGTCAGGCTGGGAAGATGAAACCAAAGGATCCACTAAGTATACAAACCTGACAAGTTCAGGAAACACCTCTAGGTGGAGTATTAAATCAGCAGGGAAACTTGTTAGTATTCGGAGAAGGAGCAAAGGAAACCTTACAGATAACTGGGAGGAGTTAGAATGAAAGCTGTAGCACGGTAACAATATGCAATATTTTTCCACTGTGAGGCTGGAGGTTCCATGATTTTCATGTCATTTTATACCAAATTCTATTAAGTACTGTATACCTATGTACTTTTATATTTAACTAGATCCTATAGAAAAAAAAATTTGCACTTCTATGGTCTTCTTGTTATTTAATAAAATTTTACTGAGAAACACCAATAAAAGATTATAGTTTAGGGTGCCTTGCCCATGACTACACGATTCTTTAAATAAATAAAAAAAAGTTATATAAAAAATAAGAAAAACTTGTAATTCCTCTTTGAATGTATACACTGGTTTTGACTTACAATGCCTTAATCTGGTAACGGTTTTAAGGCGGGAATTTCACACAGGTTCTTGGATGTTACTGAACCACAGCCAGCCTCCCACCATCTTCACATGCTTGTTGAGAGTTCAGCAGCAGCAGTAGGAGGAGAGAAGGATGATTGGGTAGTTGCAGCTGAGCAGTGGCTGGAAGGTTTCCAGTCTGACATGCCTAAAATAAAGGATTTGCCTTGCACATTAAACTGTCAAGTGCCTATTTCACCTCGATATGTGTTTGCAATGAACCGCTTAATTTATTTATACGTTAATTTTACCTGTTTCATTATCTGAACGACCTGCGTTTTGTCTGATAAAATAATACACGAGTTTGCTTTGTAGAAAACAAAGATACATTTTCCAGTAATGTAAAATGTAATTATTAAAACAATGTGATACATGCTATTTATTAGAATTTGACTAATGTGTATATAAACTGGACCCTGTAGAGCAGTCTTGCAGAACTCAAAGCCACATCAGAATTTTGACATCATTGCTGTAAAGGTGAAGCCACGTGGGTGATGGTGTTAGCAGCAAACTTGCAAGACCATCACAGCAATCACAGATGTCTAATCTATCTGTCTACCCAAAATAGTGCTCGTTGTGGCCACTTGATTTAGTCACTTTTATACTGAGAAAGCTGTGACAATTGCTGTCACCCATGAGATATGACCTAAAGAAATTGGAGACAATTCTTCCCTTTAAATCCCACATTGTTCCCAAGAATGAACTTTTAAGTATATTTTGCTATTTATTTTCATCATTCATTCTGCCTAGGATGTCTTTGCGTTCCCAGTGGAAGGACTCTACATACATGACAAAAGTCTTTTTAAATGTCACATGGTATTATTGAAGGCAAAACATACCTAGATATTCTACTACTTGTTCTAGAAGGTTGCAAATTTTTGTTAGCCTGGATTATTTGAATGCCTATGGTTAGTAGCTGAGATTTACTAAGATGAAATAATGTAGTTCGACAGCTACCATTAAAGCTATAGTCAGAGATTGTCATGTAATGTCGCATTCATTCTGTAAGTTGGATTTTTTTGTTTAATAATCTTGCTGTTTAAACACCTCACAGCCCTCTCCCCATAACATTCTCTTTGTATTTTTTTCATCTTTAATAAAGAACCAATCCAAGAATCAATTGTGTAACATTGTTATTTATATATGCTGATGTCATTATACATTGTGTCATATTTAAAGTGGATTTGTCACTTAATCAGTTTCGGATCCGTATCTGTTTCCATTTACCGTAGTGTTAACCATATTTCCACAGGAAAAAAAAAAATGTAATTACGGGTGGGGGGCTTACCATGATATCATCACATCACCACTGCCTCAGGTGATGATGCATTGGGATGGAGGTCGCCGCCATATTGGGGCAGGACAGAGGGGGTGCATCAGGAGGTGCACATGCCACAGTAACATTATATCAGCCTTTCCCATATGTGTATGGGAAGTTAAAATATTCATTCTGATCAGGCACTTGAATACCTCACCTGAAGAGCAGGAAATTACAAATCTTTATTACTCTTACTAGATGTACAATGGGCAAACCTCTTACATGATAAAACCCATTTAAATGTAGCAGCTGATACCTTTTAAAGCAAAAACACATTCTTACACACCCTTTGGTGTCTTATGTGAGGGTGTTATATTTGAGGGGAGGTATTTTGCCCCAATTATGCAGACATACTGCTGGAGTCCAGTCAATAGTTTGTAAATCACCCCAGCTTCAGGCTAGAGCCTGATTAAAAGGCAGCTGGGAGGGAGAGCCAGTTGGGGGAGGAGCTGGGAGAGCCAGCTGGGGGTGGAGTTGGGAATCAGGAAGTGGTTTCTGTGGCAGAAGCTGGAGAATGTTGCGAGAGAAAAACTGAGACTAATGGTGAAATTCTCTGCTAAACTACTTGGCTTTGCAGCCCTGTGAAACCCCAAGGAAACAGCCCAGAAGAAGAGAAGGTGTTCTGCATTTTTGTTAACCAAACCTGTATGGGGAGCAGTTGCCCATTGTGTTTTTTTGGCCAATGAGTTTTATGTGGAAAACTGCTATTTGTGATGTGACTGTTATTTTGCCAAAGAAAGACTGTGTTACGTTTGTTTATCTGTTAATAAACATTTGAATACAAAGGAAACTTACTGTTTGTGGGTGTTAAACCCTAAAGACTGCTCCAGCATTTGAGTGATTCCCTACACTTACATAACCCTTTGGTATCTTACATAACTGATATATAATATTTCCAATTACATCTAGTGATTTCTAGGGAAGTTATATATACTGATTTATTTCCAATCCTTTCCTGCAGACATACTGCCTAGCTAAATAGGCAATATAGGCAATTGCATATTATTTTATAATAAGACAATGCTGTTTATTTGGAAAGCAACATAATATTTTTACAGTAAGATTAAATTCTTGATTGATTAATGAATAGTAAGATTTATTTTTTTGTAACCTATTAATAATATTGTTGCATTTATTAAATTGGTATGCTGACAAAGCAGTCCAGAGCTCCCCAGCACTCTTAATTCATACTAGAGCAGGATATCCATGATTCATGGGAATCTTTCCACTGTTTGTGAATGGGAATAGTGGTACAACTCATTGTAGTTTTGCATCTTGGTACAGCTCATTTACAGTAGAATTCTTGACTTACATCTGAAGAATAACCAAGTCTGAATTCAAATTTTATGTATTTCTTGAAAAACTGGATAAAGTTTCATGCAGCTGGGCTCTAATCTGAACTGTGTTGTATGGCTGGAGTAGGACTACATTGACGCTAATAAATGATTATGCTTTATATTACCTAGTATAGGAGAATCCATAGACATAGTTCTGTTTGTGCAGGCACTGAACAAACTTGGGGTTCTTGCATACAGACATTTAATTTGTCCACTTGACCCATATCAGTAGACACAAATTGGTACAAGGTAACTGTATGTTGACTTACACACAATTGTGTTATTATTTGTGTTACATGAGTTATTAGATAATCCTTGTTTGAAATTTAATATGTATTGTGGGTATTTTATAGTTTTTGGTTTTAAAAGCATGATGTTGTCAGATCATCTTTTCTCAATGAAAAACGAAGAAATATGTATATGGCTAGTAAGTAAAGGAACTATATTCTGTTTCATGGACTGGATCATTCCATATGTGAAACAGGGGGAGTGGGTATTATACCATAGGAAAATGTATCACAGAAAAATAGTGCAAACAACTTTACTATATAATAATAAAAGCTCCTGTGACAGTACAAATTATATGCATAACACGTTATCTTCAACAGTGAACCCCATCTTTTCACTGAAAGCACAGGCTAGATCATCCCTTTAACAAGGTACAAATTTGAAATAGATCCTGTTGGACAATGAAGCAAGACTATTCTCAAGTTAAAGGGATGATACCGTATGCTTATCTTATGTATTTAGTTTCAGAGGGATGAGATAAAACTCTAATTTAGATCTAATACGTAGATAAACTCTATCTGCTTGCAGTATGGGACCTCATCTCATTTATGACTTGTAAAATAAGCTGTTCAGTTCATGTATGGCAACTTTCGTCTTTAAAGAGGGAGATGTATAAAAATATAGTGTACAAGGTTATTTTGAAATCTACTTAAGGGGAAAGTTGGTATATATGTGTCTGGCACATGCTGATTTTCTAATTTGTATTGCTTTACAATTCATGTTGTATACAGCTTTGGCCATATGGTATATAGCCAACTAATTAACAGGCAGCTAAATATATATTTACACAACTCTAACCCTTTAACACAAATATCTCTAAAATCTTGTGCAGTACTGCAAGGCTGATAGTTTAGCTGTGCACTGCAGGGCTACTGTGAATCCATTGTAGTCTGCAGAAGGTATCTAAACCATATAATAATAGGCTCTGTAGCACTGGGGATACTAAAGCTATTTATTTCTAAATAAACTACAGAAACAGGTGCAGATGATTCTTTTTTCATTTGAAGAGAATCCAATATGTCTTTATTCTTAAATTATTTGACTTCAGCATTAGCATTCTCGGTCAGACAAATTTGTTTCAAACAGTACATGCCTACAGGAGCCAAGGCCAACTGATTATGTGCAGTGCCTTTGGTACAGAAAATTTATGAAGAAGAATTCATTTGGGAATATTAAGCAATATATCTTTGTATAAGCCTTAATAATTCGAGCCTTAACAATTTTTAGTCTTTAAAATTTGTAATGTATTTTTATCAGTTAAAATCATTGTACTGGCTGGCATCCAAATGAGTCTGTCTTGCAACGTGCATACTTCAGTTGGCTCTCTGACATGCCCGTCAGTGACTTCTTGGCTGTATCTGGAAAGTAGAATATCTATCCTATGCATTCATAGAGAGCATACAGTTCTAGTCCACAGGAGATCAGACATTACATTATATTAATTACATTACATTAATAAAGTGACTGCAAATCTAAATTTGGTATTGTAGGTACTGAAGGACAGCTGAACAATGTAGCTATTTATTAGAACAGAGTAGAAAAAGGCAGATGTGTCATTCACCAGTATATATCATTATTGAAAATAAATTATTTTGGTTTTATTTAGTCATAAATATATAAATGTTATCAGCCTTTTGAAATACCTACATTGTATGTGATCCCACTCAAACATTCTACGACTTATAATAACAAACTGAGATTTAGGGAGGAGAACTATCTTGCCAATGTTAAACTCGTATAAACTAGCAGGTTAATGGCAGCGTTCCCATGTAGATCCAGGTGTCAAAGAACTGATGTATGACAGCACATCTGTAAACAAGCAGAACACATTGCCTGAAACTGCACATTCCACTCATGCCAAGCCTGAGCCTGGCACAAGTGTAATATCAAGCAGGGTGAGTATTTACATATAAGGAAACATTTTTGGATTTCTTATCCTTTCTAATACAGTGTCTTAGTATTTTTTTTTATAGTTTGTATTGTATTTATATAGCACTGATTTATTATGCAGCCCTTTACAGAGATTCATAATTCACTTCAGTCCCTGCCCCATGGAGCTTACAATCTAGTTTCCCTATTCAGTCACACACACATAGACAGACACAGATGTGTGTTTTTGGATTGTGGGAGGAAACCGGAGTGTCCGGAGGAAACCCATGCAGGTGCAGGGACAACATACAAACTCCATGTAGATGAAGTCCAGGGTGAATGGAACCCAGTGCTGCAAGGCAGCAGTGCTCAGCGGTACAAGTTTGTTTGGATCTGGACAAGATGCTATAAGACCCTATGGAATATTTTAAATGCACTGTAGAGTAAAGAGAAATAAGTGCTAAGATTGAAAATGTTTTAGAAATATAACTGGTGTATCCTTCTCATTGTTTGTCAAGGTAGGTACCAGGCTTCTAAACATTATTTTCTTCTCTTAAGTCTATGCTAAACTCCATGAAGAGTAATGCTGCCCATCAGTCCTAGGGAATGGTCTCCCTTCATGGTAATTTGGTTGGTTACTAATGCCTTCTGTTTTCTAGTTAACTGGGGTTAAAATGCTTAGAGCAGTATATTGTACTGCAACACTGGCTGGGGTGTGGGTAAAATCACCTATTGGAGCAGATCTTCTTAAAATGATGATGTCATTCAAAAAAAGAAAAGAGAATGGTGGTCTTCCATAGGCAGGGGCCATAAAAATCACAAACAAATCATTTGCCATGCTAGATCTGCTTCCAAGGTTTCCATTAGAACAGGCCTATTCTTTATCCAGCCTGTTGTATGCTGTGTTCTAAGCTGAGTTGGTTGAATATGCCAAATCTTTTATATCCTGTGTTTTTCAATGTCAGTAAATCTGTTTCTTGTTTTATTATAAGCATTGTATGGTAATAGAAGCCCTGTATCCTGCTGTTTCCTGTGCCAGCTGAGAAAAAAGCACATGCTATTGTGTTAGAAAGTGTCTGGATTTAAGATACCTAACTAGCTTGTACCAGAAACTGCATGGCATAAGATAATGCTTGCTAGGCTTACTTAATGTACCAGTCCTAGTGGACTGAGAAAGAAAGACATGATGGTTGTGGGCTAATCTATGACTAACTAACCATAATATGCTGCTTTCCTGATGCATTATTCAAATATACTGTAAGTGGGTCACTATCGTCTACTGGAATGAAACACTGGAAAACACATGATGCTAATAAATTGAAATGATGGGAAAAGGATGTAAGATAGGCTAGTTTTGTCTTAAAGCATGTCCCTTAGTGTACCTATTGTCTCCAATGGTTGCCATTCAATGTCAAATTGCAAACAAACTGTGAAATACTGATTTAACAAGAATTTCAATATGTCTCCTTTTCAGTGGTTGACTATTCGGCTCCTTTAACCTGCCTCACCCTACGTTTCTTTCTAACTTTTGCTGATTACTCTCGAGACCTACTTCTAAGAAGCCATTCATCCATATCTGTTAAAGTATTATTTCATATTAATGGACTTGCCATAAATGAGGTGCCATTGTGTGGTGGGAAGATTGTATATAGTGTGCATGCTGTGAAAATAGATCTTTAATGTTATATCATCTTCTAGGGATATGTACTAAAGTTCTCTATAGATGGAAATTACCTGTCAGTCTTAGCAACACTCCGATGGAAATATATTTATATAAGTATATTTCTAGATTTGTTGTTGTGTATATGTACACAATTCTTTAGCTTGGACGCTGCCTCTGTTTGATTCTATTTCCGCTAAAACAATTGTAATCAAGGCTCTAGGTGGGCCAAAACATTGATTGTGATGAAACACCTCCCAAGTGAGGATTTTTAATTAAGGTCCAATAAAGGTATAAAGTTTTACTGCTGTGACAGAATTAGCTTTTATCAAGACTCTGGACTGCAGCCTTGATTTGTATGTTTATAAAGAAAACTGCCTTTGGCTTGGCATTAAAGGACAAAAGCTGAAGTACAGACATTTACATATAAACTATTCTTTCCTTGGTGCAGTAAACACCATTATGCTGTCTGTCTGCATACTATAATCACAGTTTGTAATTCAGATGGACATTTCGCTCTTATGTTCACTAATGTAGGAATCCCTAATGGAATCTCTTAACAACGGCCCATGCAACAGGCCAAAACATTGACATTTTTTGCACCTGTTTTGTATATTTTTGTAATTTTTTTTAATGACACAATGTGTGTTTCAAGTGAATACGAATACAGTTTTTCCTATGAAGACCCAGGAGTGGTCGTGACATTTTTTTTTTTCTATTTGTGCCAAGATTTTTCATGATAGTTCAGTTTAGATAGGGAGGAGAGACCGCTTGAAAGCTTGCCTATCTCCAGTAATACTAAATTTAGAAATTAGAAGTGAGGTATGGCTTTGTATCTCACTTCTAATTTCTAAATTCAGTATCGCTTGAGACTTGATAAAGGGAGGACGGACCTCTTGAAAGTTTAAACTGACTGTTACTCCAATAAAAAAGGTATCGCCAAGTATTGCAATACTCTATATACTGTATATATATACACACATATACATATACACTGTGTGTGTGTTTATTGTAAACCGGGATCTATGTTACGTGAAAAAAAAAACATAGGCACACTTGGCCAACGATAAAATTACACGTATAGTCCAGTTTATTTACCAGTACACAAAAGTTGTTTCCACAATACAAGTCAAATCACAAAAAAAAATGCTTTTCTTCAGCCCAAAAATAAATCAATCAGTTGTTTCCACAATCACTGGTTAATATCAGAAGAAACAAAACACTTTTCTATTGTTACCAGTTTGGTGGTTTCAGAAAGGGTCCACGCCCGAGCTGCAACAGCTTCTCTGACTTTCTCTGACTTTCTCAGTCTCTCTCTTTCTCTCACTAGCTAACACAACTTTTTACCTGCTTTATTCATATCAGGTGAATCTATTAGGGGGAAAATCTGGGATGGAGTGCAGGAGTGGCCTTACCTCCCAAGCTCTTCAGCCACTCCTAAATCAAACTCCAGTTAAAGAACAACACAGACAGTTTAATACTGCCAGGCATGGGTCTTACCAGGATTTCTATGCCACTGCATTGACCACTCTTCCATACACTTGCTTACAATATATACTGTATATACTGTATATGTGTGTGTAAAATACATGAAGCATCTGGTACAAATTTTGCAGTCTTTTGAAAGCAGTTGACCAAATCATGTTATATTGATGCTTTCCTTCTCTAGCCTCTTAATTAGCACAAGTGACATTTCTGTTGATTAGAAGCTTGTCAAAAAAATTGGCATGCAAGAACAACATGTGCTACTATTTGATTATTTGTAAAAGAGTATCAAGAGGATAATAATGCAACCATGACTTCTTGGTTTGCCTAATTAAGTTTTTAGTATTTCCAGTAAGGAAAAATGAATGTCATATTAGCATATTGTCATACTATAATCGCATAGTGATTTTAATTACTCTAATATCAGCAGGTACAGCTGAGCCCAAAAGATACTATAAATACAATTTGAATGCGTACAGATCATAAAATATACCTAATAATCATAAAAGTTTAAAATCTGTTTTAAAAAAAAAATTGATGAACTAACAGAGTTTAACGTGCTTCGAAATGAATATTGGTTGTGCTTACTATAATTATTCTGAAGGGGACATATTTACAGTACTTAAACTAGCTCTTTTTGTAAGCAAAAAAAGTGCTAAAAATATTTAACGTATTACACCCACTTTTATTTTGGTTCCCCCCTATATTACCACACAACACAATGGAATTGCTACACTGGATTACAAATAAATGGATCAGTATAGTCACCAACGAATACTGTAAGTCATAGACTGATATTAGGGAAATTCATCAGCAAGGTAAACTCTACAGAGGTCTAGTAACCTATAATAACCAATCAGAAGTTGGCTTTCACAATTCTATATTTCTACTACCAGTGAATGCTAATTTCTGATTGGTTGCTATGGGTTACTAGACCTCTAAACTATTGCTCCTGTTGAATTCCCATTAGAATCTTATTAGATGTATAGATCGCATGTTTACGTTAGATCAACACTACGGTATTAAGCAATATTGTGTTTAAATTCCAAGCAGCCCAAGATCATTTTTTTAATATTTGTGTTGGTAAGATATCATTAATAAAGTGGTGTGTACAATCATTGACAGTTTTTTTTAACAATATGTCTGGAATATATAAATAAGGAGTTGACCTTATATAATACATAAGTTCCTTAATTAATTATGGAACATTAGTAATTTATAATTTTAGAACTTATGGTTTGCAAGATTTCCCATCATGTCGGTGTCAGAGGAAGGAAAATAAGGTCACCACAGGAGGAAGAGAGAGTAATTAAGTACAGGCAGATAGACTGACAGGAACAGTAATATTGGCACACAGTGAAGCAAGAAAGGAAGTACAGATGGTTAGAGAGACAGAAACTGTAAAGCAGACATATGTAGGAGCAAGAAAGGAGGTATAGGAGGGTAGAGGAGGTATTGAGACAGTAAGATAGACAGGTGGTGGAAGCAAGTATATGTAGCAAAATGTGTTGTGCAAATTCACTATTTAGTGTATTGTCTCTTTACCACTTTCAAATGACAGTCAAATCCATATATTCACGTCAGTATGTCTTGGTGAATTGTCCCAGTGTACTGGTGTACTGTCCCAGTGTTCTAGTCGTGTACTGGTGTACTGTCCCAGTGTACTAGTCGTGTACTGGTGTACTGTCCCAG
>WMED01025239.1:0-11061 GCA_019650415.1 Pipa parva | reverse complement strand
AATTCTACATATGTACATAAGGACATACAAGGATTGAAATTACGTTACTCATCTCTCTAGTCTCCAGCATATATGACAGTTGAAAAATAGGCAGTAATTTGCAAATCAAGTAATCAAATAATCAAAGTAAAGTGCAATGGAGTTCATAATATAAATACAAAAATGAAATAAGTAAAGAAAAATGAAAGTGCAATAATATACCAGTTCTATATATATATATACAGTATATATACAGTGTGTATATATATATATATATATATATATATATATATATATATACAGATATATATCTATGAAGATAAAGATTTATATGTATAAGGTAACTGTGGAAGTTATAGAGCAGTTATAGTGATTGTTTGGATACTTTTAAACAGAATATGTTGCTTTGTATGACTTTTGTTAAAACTGAAGAAAAAAACAAAGAATCTTTCAGTCAAACTTACTCTGAAGGTTTACAAAATGAGTGAGAGACACAGTCTACCATGAATGAGAACATGAACGAGAATGCCTATTTCTTCTCTCAGCATCACTTATTGTTATGCCTGAATGACAATGTAGAAATATGGTAAAGGAGAAGACTAGGAACAAAGAGCAGCATGTGTACAAATCTCACTGTAAGTTTATTTGGAAAGTCTCATATATCTAATAATTACAGAATCTCAGAAACCAAGCTGAATGGTGGGTCTCTAGATTACTGGCAAGCTGAGGGAGTAAATCAGCACTGAAAGCTGTAGCCACATCTGTGGAGTTTTTAGCAATGGTTTATTTATTGCCATCGTAGAAAGAATTTCAGCCAAGCTTTCATGAAAACAGCCTTTTATGTGTGATAAGATCACTTGAAATAAACACCTCCCTCTACAGCCCGAAGATTAAGGATTAGAAGTAGGATGTTGAGCACTGCCATTTTGGAGAAAGGTTAAGTCTTGTCCACTGTAACAGAAAGGCACTTGTTATTTACATTGCACACGGCAAATCAGTAGTCATGTCTTCTGTTAAACTGTGATATCTGCAGATTTTTAGAAAATGAAGTCATATACATGTCGCTGTATGGTATTTAATGTACAAGGCCGCATGTCTTACGAGAGAGAGCTCCTGGTCTATTCTAAAAAAAAAAAAAGAGGAAGGTTATATAGAGGATAATGTAAGCATGTCTGTAATTTATAAGGATATTAATAGTCACCAAGGTGTTCCATGACCATATAAAAGTAGGATACCTACAGGTACTGGAACTCTGAGGTGACGTTTAAATGGTATGTAAAGGCAGTAACAAAACAAGGGTTAAATGTAGCTTAACCCTTAGTTTTCACCCCTTAAGTAGATGGTAGGTGTTATTTTTTTATCAAACTTCTCCTACCTAGTAATTTCAATTCAACCATGACATCCCTTTCACTCTGACTGCGTCTGCTATAGGAGAGTCAGTGGAGCAGCACAGAGGTGGAGGGGGCATGGCTGTGTGGGTAGAGGGGGTGTGGCTATGCTCTGTGCAGCCAGGAATGCCATGATCTAATTGAAATTACTAGGTAGGAAAAGTTTGATAAAAAAATAACACCTGCCAACAACTTAAGGGGTTAAAAGGGTTAATCCACATTTAACCCTTGTTTTGTTACTGCCTTTACATACTCTTTAATATCATAAATTTCAGAAAGGGGTACATCATCCTTTATAATACACATTGCTAATTTGGAAAACCAAATAAAATACAAGTACAGTTATTTTACTACTTGATAAGCATTGTTGCTAAAACAGCTGTTCTCGTTTCTTTTTTGGATTCAGCTCTTACTTGTGCTATTGTATCACTGAAATTCTTTAGCTTATGCTTGTAGTTTTATATTTTAGCCCTTTGTAAGGTTATAATAACATGCTAATTCTAGTGCTATTAGTATTATCATACTGACATAAAACACTGCTAGTTCTAGTAGGTATTACTTATTATTTATACTCTGTTTTTAAGCTTGCTCATTCCATACTTTATAATATGATAAGGGTTTCCCCAGGCCTGATATTTCAGATTAATTACTGGTGAGGAGGTGTCCATCACTTGATTGAAGGTGGTTTAAGATCCATCAGTTGTGCTATCATGTTCTTTTTGAAATAGAATGATAATGTTTTATAAGACTTCTAGCATGATTAGTAGTTACTAGGCAATCTACAATGTTATAAGGAACTATATATCAGGGTCAGTGACACATGATAAGTGCAGGTGGATAGCAAAGAAGAATGTACATTTAATACAAGCAGTTTTTAACTATAGTATAATTCCACACATAAAGAAAGTGATCAAGTGTCAGGTACGGCCACCTAAATACAGGCTATGGCGATAGTAACTATCTGCAATGTGATGGAGGCTTTTTAGTGTAATAAGTAGAACTTCTAATTTTATATACTGTAGATAAAACTCTACTCTAGGCACTCTCTAGATCAAGGGTCTGCAACCTATGGCTCTCGAGCCAGATGTGGCTCTTTTGATGGCTGCATTTGGTTCTTTGACTGTAATGAGCAGTACTCACATGCAAGCACCGCTCGTTACAGTCTGCTGGCTAATCGCTGGCAAGCGCTGTAGAGGCAAAGCTCTCTCAGCGCTTCCAGGTTACTAGCCAATCCAGAGCCGTTGACATCACCAGCTTCCGGGTTGGTACCCAATCCGGAGCCACAGACGTCACCTATGTGACGTCACATATGATGTCAGCGGCTCCAGATTCAAAAGGGCTGAGAAGAGCCACACGTATATGGCTCTCTCAGCCAAAAAGGTTGCTGACCCATGCTCTAGTCTAGATGAAAGTTTGAATACCCTGTTTCTCCAAAAAGAAGACAGTGTATACCGCAAGCTGGATGGCGGTCCCCAACGTTCCTGTTAAACTCGTTGCTGGTCCATCGAACCAAAAAGTTTGAGAAGCACTGCTCTAGATGAAAGTTTGAATACCCTGTTTCTCCAAAAAGAAGACAGTGTCTTATATTAATTTTTGCTCCCAAAGGTACACTATGTCTTATTTTCAGGGGATGTCTTATATTTCCCTAAAGGAAAAAATAACACCCTTCCCACATTGTACTTCCTCCACAATCACCCTCTCCACACTGTGCTGCCACCACTGCATCCTTCCCACACTGTGCTGCCCCCCCCACTGCCCCCTTCTCACACTGTGCTGCCCCCACTGCCCCCTTCTCACACTGTGCTGTCCCCCACTGCACCCTTCCCACACTGTGCTGCCCCCACTGCACCCTTCACACAATGTGCTGCCCCCACTGCACCCCTCCCACACTGTGCTGCAGAGGGTAGGAAGAAGGGGGGGGCACTATCTTTGATAGTGATCAATATGTGATCAAGGTGCCAAAATGTGGAATAGGACCTCATCCAACAATCATATATTATAAGTAATAAATCCAATGTTTATTCATGTTTCATGGACATTCACATGACATAATCAGCCTAAAGTGTTAAAAGAAAATCTCTGTTAGCTGTGTGTAGAGTCAGGAGTCTTTAAAGTTTGAGAAAAATTGCTGAGGGGCATTATCCATAATCCCTAGATTGCTGCATTTATAGGATTGTCCCCATGCATCTAACCATGCTTGTTCTTTCAGTAAAATATGTTTATACATGGATCAACACCGCCTTACTGCTGTAATACTATAATACATATTCTAGCATTAGTGAAATAGGGAATTTTTCTGCTGCAGAGAAATATCTTAAATATAATTATTGAATATAACTCAAAATGCCACGCAGTAGATGAAATGGAGACTGATTTGCATACATCCCATATTCAGGGGTCCTGTCAAATATAGATATACCGTAGAACTTGTTGGCTTACTCTCAGTAAATCACATACACTTGTTGGTCTTTTGTGTCCTTGGAGATGTATCACTGTTCTCTTAGGGAAGCAGGGCCTTAGGAGGTGAAATGGGGCTTACAGCATAACAATTATAGCAGAATCTCTGTTAATATTAGTGTATGTTTATGTGCTGTTTGTTTGTGCCTGGGGCAGCTGAATAAGACTTTTTTTAAAAATAAGTTTTAAAGTGAAACCACAAGGGGAGTGAATATATATAGAGAGAGTTGGTGAAATGATCACCCAATGTGGTTGTAGCATCTAGTCTGGTACAAAGGACATGACCTGCCCATGCAGATCCCTTGTGACATCCACACTTGCATACTCAATAAAGATGCATGCTGTGTAATTTGCACTTGTCACTGTAAATTGCAAGATAGTGTGAGTTTAGCTGTATATAGCAGTATTGCCAGTTGGCTGTATTTTTTTTAGATTTTATTACCTCAGCCATCATTGTATGATGGCGCGAACCTTGCAAAGAACTAAATGAGCAATTAGACAGAAGGATGGGTTAAAAAAAAACAGAATTGTGTTGTGTCTTCCTGTGCTCCCTTTTAATTTTCCACTCTGCCTCCCCCTCACTCTCTGCTCTCCCTCCCTCTTCTCCCTCTCCCTTCCACTCTCTCTTGCCCCTTTTCTTCAGGAGCAGGCTATGATTAATATACATAATTGTAACAAATTGTCGCTAACTGCACCGAATCGCTCTCCCAGCTGCTGGCCAGGAGAAGTGCTGACGCTTCTTTCTGCATCTATAGAAAGTAGAAGAAAGGCTCCAGTCGCAGCAGGAAGTAGAGCACAGAGAGCTGAGCCCCCACCCAGCCTGCACCTTTCATTCTGCAGCTGGAGGTCTGAAAGGGAATGTTTTAAATGCAGATTGATCCCCTGTTATTATGATGACTTCGCATTTCTTATATTTTAACCCCTTGTGTTGCAGTATTCTAAAATGTATGCTTTAGTGACACTAATTGTTTTCACTCCCTTGCAAACCAGTCATGTGGAGCAGCAATACATTTTTGTGTTACACCTTGTGATTGGGGTTTCTTGAGTTATCATTGTCTTGGTGCTGATCCCATCATGACTAGAAAACATTTTTGGTAAAGCCTGGATTGTGCCGTCTGCTTTTCCACATCATCTGGGACCCAGGCTTGCACTTGGAAAAGAGCAATATTGTTTATATACTGTATGTGCGCTACAAACACTAATAGATTAAATTATTATTATTATAGGGCCTGCCATATCCTGTAGTACAGGAGAAGTGATTCTATCAGATATGATGGAATGTCATTCTAGATTAGATTGTAGGCAAAGCAGAGTCCTGTGTTATTGCAAAGGAGCAGCAGGGTTAAATCTTTAGCACAGTAGAAGCAAATAAGTCATCTCTGTAGATTGAATTGGATGTCTAGAGTACTACTGACACCAGAGCGGACCACACGCCTATATTATGCAAAATAGTGCTACGTGGAGCTGTTTTACTAACATAGACAGATTAGTGGTCTACTTTGTTGTCAATAGCACTTTAAAGGATAACTAAAGCATTGGGCTGACTGGAAACCTTAATGTGAGCCAGGATGTGCTGATTTAAGGTGCAAAAAGTGGATCATTGCACCTTAGCTAACAGCGGATCTTCATTCTCTTTTGCAAAGAAACTAAGGACTTGGTGATTCTGTCACCTCCCCTATTTAGCCCTGGGCACAGCTCAGTAATGCGCATGTGTTAGCCACTTACTCCTGTACTTCCTGTGCATCTCACATAATGCAATAGTTAAGTCTTAACAGGTGTAATATACTGTATATACAGTGGTATCTTGAGATGCGAATTTAATTCGTTCCGTGACCGAGATTGTAACTCAAGACAGTTTGTATCTCAAACCAATTATCCCTTTTTAAATTAATCCATATGAAATGAAACCTTTCCGGCCCCAACAGTTCGTATCTCAAATTTCAGCTCGTATCTCAAACAGGAAAATGGTCCGAATCACAATTTCTATCTCAAGAAATTTGTATGCCAAGCTGTTTGTATCTCAAGGTACCACTGTATATATATTTTAGGATGATGCATCCAGTTTGTAAATTCCATTTATGTCTTCACTGGAGGTGTATCTTTAATATATGCGACTACATTCAATTTAAAGGTGAAATTCACCCAAACATTCCCTTTAAGTATAATGTAAATGTTGGTAACCTAAAATTAATTGCAGACTGTTTTTGATCATGCGCTATGCCATTTTAGAGTGATCTCACAGACAACTGTGGGAGTGTAAAACATAAATAAACAAAACAAGCAAATGATCATTAGCAAAAATGGTCAAATCTCTCTGTGGTCAAGGCTTCAACGATTATACCGATTGTTTAACAAATTGAATGTTTGGGAGGTTGTCATATAGACCACACTATTTATTGCTTTTTGTTGAAATTTAAAGATTTCAGGTGCTACTTACTACTTAAGTTTGTGTTTTGAACGCTGGGTAATATTTGCAGTGCAACCAACTTTTTGTCCCCTGTCTGTTACTACAACAGTGCAGATTGTACCATTATTATAGTTTAAGTATGTTGACAAATTAGCTGTTGCTAAAATAAATGTTTTTTTATATTTTTTTCCAACAAGGAAATGAACTGTTCAGCACTTTTATTGCATGTATTTATATCACTTTAATATTAAAATGAACCTCTCACTTTAGCTGGCCACACACATATCCATACTCAGTAATGTCACTAGTCAGTTTGGTTTGTATGGGTTTACAAGCCAACCCAAATTCTGTATAGACTGCAATAAAAACAAACACAGTCATGCCAAATAGCACTGTAATGGATTTGCATTGATACTGTACATGCCAGTAGTGACCAGCACTTGCTTAGAACTGTTGGCGTTACCTTCTTTATTTTATGAACTGGAGCTCCCTGCTTTTTGTTTTGGTCTACTCAGCTCTTCCAAGCTCTTTCTGTATGGGGAAATACTACATTTTTCTAGAACTCAGCTACAACAACTTATTTTGTGAAAAGTTTCTCCTTCCTCTCTCTATGGTTGCCTTCTAACTCTTAGGTTCTGCTACTCCCTACAGACATGGTTCTTCTCCTTTGCAATCCCCATCACACTCATCGGCTGAATTTTCAGCTTGTATGCTAATTATGGTCACTTTCTGGACAGTGATTCATAAAGCAGTAATTTACAAAATATACTTACTGTATTTTGTATGACTGTCTCCCAGTATCTACAAATGAACAGTCTAGAATCAGAATTCTTTATCAGTGCATGTGTTGTACTGTAACCACCATGTTCCAGGAGAGTAAAGCTTCCACCAGGTTCCTCTCCCTACAGTGTGTGAGCTCATATTCACCTGCTCAGGTAAGGGGTCTAGTAAGTTGCGCTGCAGCTGCTTATTCAGATTGCAGCATAGGGTGAGGCCACTAAAGTAGAAGTGCAGTTAATGGAGGTAGCTTGGCACCAGGCCATTTTCTGCTGCAGATTTAGCAACTCTAAACCTCTACCTCCACCATATTTATGCCCCTAGACACAGCAAACACAGCATCTCTTCTTTTTAGTGGAGATGTAAACCCTGGAGTCAGTCAAGCAGTTCCCAACAAACTTATGTTATTTAGTGCAGCTCAATTTATCTGAAATGCTTTGTTATGTTTAATTAGTGGCAATGCAGTTTTGGAGTCCAAAAATATCAATAATATATAAACTGGTGGCCGGAATATTCCTTTTGCATTCCTTCCTCTGGGTTATATACTATTCTTGTGGAGAGAGAGCAGCATGTTAGTGCACTGTATTTATCTGCATCTTGCAACAGTTCACCACAGAATAAACAAAAAGGATGCCAGCAGGTATAATCATCAGCCTAAATGAGCACTAGAGATCCCAGACTGGGTATTAAAGCTCTGCAATGACACAGAACCAAACATATAATCCTCTTACAGAGCATTGCATTCTCTGTCAGTGGACCTGCTGTTTATACATTTCCATTATAACTACATAAGTGTTGCCCTGGATTTTGTTTTTATTCATTCTTTGGATGGTTTGCATGAGAGAAAATTGCATTACTGTTGATTTTCTCAGTATTTACAGAGTTATACTATCTCTGTATGTTTTGGTTAGTTCTGTTGAGATGGGAATGGATTAAAATACTTGTACTGGTTAATGGGACAAAAGCTGCCATCCTTGTGCATCGTGCTTTCTATTATAAGACCTACAGCAGTAGCCATTTTGTCATTTCACTGTTATTGGCATTTGCATCATAATTTTCTCTCTGCAGGGTAGTACATACAGTATTTTTTTAGGACGCAGGGCATTTAAACATAAATGCCAGCCAGGCTCTAGATATGATGGAACGCAAACTAGTTAATTACAAGCTCCAAAAATATGTGTGTAGGCTTGGCTCAATGTACAGTATTAACAGTTTAATTTAACTCACTGTTGTAACCCAGTGCAGCACAGAAAAACACTTTCCTAGCATAGGGTAGAGTACAGTAAAACTCTATATAATCTCCATCATTCTGTTAGTGAGGTTGTATGATATTTCAGTTTTTTGAACAGGGTCCTGTCTGCACAATGGCCCAGGGGAGTTGGAAGAATGCAGTTATGACATTTCCTATTTCTAATTTTATTGTGCACCATAAAGTACATTTTAGGTCAAAACTTGTAGTGTAGCTGACCTTGAGCACCTTTCAGGGGTTCCACAGGATTGTGGGTAGGAATAAAAGCAGGAATATCTTAAATTTGTCATATGACATATTTTATGAGACACTTTCTAGGAATATTACTCCTATTCAGTCAGTGTTGTTACTGACCCACCTAAAATACACAGAAAAAATAAAATACTGGCATTATAGAGTGAGAGGACATTAAGACAGTTCTGGTGAACAGTTGCTGGAATTTATCTTAGACTAGAGCACTTGTCTGGGGACTGGAAGTTAGCCATTATCAGTATGACAAATAAGGAGCAGCTGCCTGTGCTGATTGTAAAATAAGGTTGTAGAGCTACTCTTAGTGTGGTGATGGGGTGAAAAATCTGAGGGCAACAGAGCATATTGTAGATTTTTTTTTAATTCAGCCAAGGTATGCAGTGACCCATGAAATGCACCAGAGAGTTTCAGGTCATCACAGATAATCCATAAACGCATTCCTGTTCTTTCCATGCTTTAATTACTGGTGTAGTAAATATCTATTATAAGGGATTCTGAAAAAGATCATTAATGTGTTTTCTATTTTGTGTGATACAATGAGGAGGAGGGCGGACATTTTACTTTAGTGCTGCGGCTGCCTCGGCTACAGGAACTGAAGAGGTTTTCAGATGCCTTCATTCCCGAAGCCTTTTTTTTATTTCAGATTGTTTTCACTTCTTTAATAGAGGTTAAAGTGAGATCCAGGCATTCCATAAATCCTGTTTGTAAATATTATTTATTTGGTTTTGCTAGTCCCTTGACAACACATATAGGAAGGGGATGTAGTTCAACATTAGCATACAGAGTGCATTTTTTTACTAATTTTTTAAATTCAATAAATGATATATTTTTAGAATGAAAAATACTATGCATTTAAAGGGAAGGATATAATATGCATTGGAGGAAATTTCAATAGAAGAAGGAAAAAGTGAGATGTAACATTGATATTGCGTAAAGCTTGAGTTGAGGGGTAATTACATCTGGAATTCTACATACATCTGGAATTCTACATACATCTGGAATTCTACATACATCTGGAATTCTACATACATCTGGAATTCTACATACATCTGGAATTCTACATACATCTGGTATTCTATAATCTTTTATCTTCGCCTGAAACATTCCCTCTGCATTTTTAAAACCACACTGAAGTCCTACCATATGAAGCACTAGCACTGATTTTTATTACTGATTTCTATGCATAAATTATATTTTATCCTCGTGTATAAGTCGAGGGCAGTTTTTGGGTCAATATTTATGAAATTTGCTATGACCCTTGTATAAGTCAAGAGTAAAACTTGGGGATTTTGTCAGCATAACATATTAAGGAGGGCGTGCAGTATAAGATGAGGAAGTGCGAGGGGAGACTTCACATTTCTCACTCCTCCCATAAATATTTTCTAGGGAACAGAGGGCTGCAGTGGTGGGTGAGCAATGAAAGGGTTATTAATATACCCTGTCTGTATGTTCCCTAATAATATTAATAACCCTTTCATTGCTCACCCACCACTGCAGCCCTCTGTTCCCTAGAAAATATTTATCTGCTACAGCTGTATGAAGTTCAGCACTGACAGCAAGGCGTTACACTTACAGGGACAGAATGACATATAATTAATTTGTGATACACCAAGGAATGCAGGGCAAAAAACATATATATGCTTGAATGCACGCACACTGAAATGCAGGTAACTCAAAAAGGAAGCATGCTAAGTATGTAGTACTTAATTATCTCAAATCAAAACAATGAGACCAAAGATAGATGAAAGAAATATATAAATGAAGAATTAAATGAAAAATATGAGAAGCAAAAATGCGAATGAGCTGTTATCTGCATGGAGTTGGAAACATACCACTGTGTGCGCGCAGTAGAGACCCTGCAAGCAGTCGGATGGCCTAGACGTCAATTGGAAAGCAATTAGCCATGAGCCGGGTACTGTGTCACTCACCCCCCAGCCTGGGTTTCCAATTTGCCACTGTGTCTGCCAGTGCCAGGCTCGGTTCGGTTTCAGCACAGGCTTCCCATTCCGGCGACTCATTATGTAGGTCTCCAGCCATATGCTATACAACCTTAGGGCGGCTGGTGATGACGTCTCATTGCTGAGCAAATTGGGAGCTGTAGTCTTCAAGCCGCATGACGTGCATTTACAACGCGGCCAAAGTAAAGACAAGTCTGAGGTAAGGAACACGGGCTATTTACCGTATATATGAGTGTATAAGTCGAGTACACGATTTTAAATGCTTTTTTTTAACCTAAATTTCTCGACTTATACACGAGTATATACGGTAATATATGTATTTATTGACCAGTGTTTCATCACATTGTTACACCTCTTATTACCCTTCTATCTGTGTATGTAAGTCTTCCTCCCGTTTAGATTGTAAGCTCTACAGGGCAGGGACTTACAACCTCTTTTGTCAACCACAACCTAGCACTTTAAGTGCACCTGTCACCTCAAAACTCTAATACTAATTTAGGTTCTACTAATGAAATAAATGGTTTGTAAATATATATGTATTACAAAATGTACCTTTATACAGCGTTTCTCTCTGTCATCTTCCCTGTCAGCCCGACT
>WMED01025237.1:0-11061 GCA_019650415.1 Pipa parva | reverse complement strand
CACTACGCGCCTCACTTCGGAGCTTCCTGAATAACCCCCTTGATGTATCACATAACAGTGATATCATGATGTCACAGCACCACCTCCTTGGATTTAATTTTGCAGACATCCATGGGTAACATACTTAAGGAGTCATTAAGAAATCATACACAGGAGTATAAAGCAGAAAAATGTATTATTATTTTTAATCAATGTTGATTTTTTCAGATCCCTTAAATCACAATCTAGCAGGGATCTGATTGAAGGAGCTATAATGTCAATCATCATTTAGCTCCACCCAACCCTACTCAGGAAAGAAAAGTCAGGTTGACAGTGAAGAGAGAAATGCTGTATAAAGGTACTTTTTAATACATTATAAATTTACAAAAACATTTATTTCATTAGTAGAACCTAAATTAGTATTAGTTTTGAGGTGACAAGTGCACTTTAATAATTCATATTCTAAATGGTCTACTATTAGTTTTAAGTGGTGCACGCTGGAGCTCTTTTTTTAGGACTAATATTGTTTAAATGATAAATTATATAGGGCATGCAATAGAAAATACTGTTCTGTGTTTCAGATGACACCAAGCCATGCAGTGAAATAAAGTCTGTGGAGGAAGTTGACAAGTTATAAGCTCACCTTGACATATTAAGCCATTGGGCAACTACCTGTCAAATGAGATGTAATAAAGCCTTTGGATTGTACAGCCCTGCGTAACTTAGTGGCGCTTTATAAATGAAAATATACATGCATACAAATGTAAAATGATGCATCTGGGGGTAAAAAAATCTGTCATCATTATACACCTATTACTCACAGGAGGTAAAACTGAGTGCTACTAAAATGGAGAGTGATCTGGTAGTTCTCAGTGTAAATAATAGCATGCATTTTCAATCTGTAGCTTCCAAAGCTAGAAAAGTAACCTATTGTATGATATGAGGGATGGATTCAAGAAAAAAGGAAATGACACCATACATGATATTTCTGGACCTCGTTACACAAAAAAGATGTCCTGGAGCTAGAAAAGGTTTTTAAAAAGGGTTTAAAGGAGGGCAGAAAAATGATAACATCATTAAAAATTAAATATATAACTTTTCTTTTCAAAAAATATATACACATATATAGCTATTTTCTTTCAGGATATTACTAAAGACACATAGGCACCCTCTGGTTTATGAAATGGTTCTGTAAGGGTTGTAAAATTATAGAATAGTAGTCTATAGTCCTAACTAAAGCATCAGAATGCTTAAAATAAAAGTAAACATATTGCTCATTGGCTCTGGAAACAAACTTATATTTTGTAAATATTAATTAGATGCATTTGTAACAGTCACAGTAACTTTTATGCGCACTTTACTAGTCAGATTTTACTTAAGTGAGGTTATGTAGGCCACCCCTGTCATGTATATATGTACCCATATATACACAACTGTGAATTGTAACCTTAGATATTGTATGATACTGTTGTGATTTTCAACATTTTTTTAAGAAAGCAACAACAGTCAAACAGATCTTAGCCTAGGCACAAAAATACTCCATACTGCATACAGAACACATCAATGTACAGTATGAATGATTGAAAACTGTGGCTGTTATTTGTCAATGTGTGAATTCACCAGTATCCCCAGTAGCCTGTGAAAGAAGCGCAAGTTCCCATCTCTAAGCAGCAGTTTGGCCTTTGATGAATAACCCACTGTATCTGTGTACGTAGACAGTATAACAGGATTTCTGAGAAATAGATGACAATGACATTAATAATGTATTAAATCAGTATTTTAGATCGTGTTGCAGTTTGTTGGGGTGTATTATCTATATACCAGACCATGCTGTCACCTGTAACCTTATTCTACCTCAGAATTACTGGCAAATCTGCATGACGTCTCGTGAGATAACCTAACTGAAGTAGTCACTCCCCACTTTTCTAAAAAAAAAAAAAACTACAAATAAATAAAAAACTATATAAACAAGTTTGCCACTGCTTGGATGCTTTGTGCTATTTATTTTCCAGATAATTACAACACAAGCAGCTTTTTTTTTTGACTTGGCAGGACTATAATTTCCAAACATCCATATAGTTCCAATTAATTCTTTAAGCAAATGAAAACATGTGATTATTCCAAAAGACAGCAAACTATTGTTAGCTTATAGTGGAAAAAAGATCAAATGCAATGCAAAATAAAAGAGATCACATCCTGATCATTCAATGTCTCATATCTGAAATAACATCTGTGTGTAGAAATACAGCTGACATCTGTAACCTATAGTTCTCCAGGTGCTCCTAGAATAAACTGACAGTGTAGCAAGCATACATACACAGAAGACTGCAAATATTTTGGATTCTGATCTATAATAGGCCTTAGTGCCAAGTCTGATTCAAAATAGTGTCTTTGGAAAAAAGTTTCTCCAATGAGAGGTCATTTCTAAATACAATATCATATTTACAACCCAACAGTTAAGGTTTTTAGGCATCTTTTGTCTCATTCAGGTCATAGAACAGAAACCTTAAAACCATCCAATTATCTGTGATTTTTTTTATATCTCAATGTCTGTTTTTGTACACTGAGAACAAGCCAATTTTATTTTTAGAGTTGGTTTTAAAGAGATGTGCTATAAACCAGTTACCGTTATATTCATTGACAAGATATTGTATTTATTATTGTTTTTATAATACTTTTTTGACTCACAATGTTCCATTTGAGGGTAACAAAAGAGCAAATGTCAGTTGCAGTTACTAACCTTTTCTTCCTTTTACATTTAACTACTGTTGTGTTAACAAAATTGCTGTAGTTGATTCACGAGTTAAAGATTTGGGATTTTGATCTATAATGGGCCTTAGTGCCAAGTTTGATTCCATATAGTGCCTTTGGAAGACAGTTCCTCCAATGAGAGATCAACTCTAAATACAATATCATCCTTAAAATCCAACACTTAAGGTTTTTAGACATCCTTCATCTCATGCAGGTCAAGGAACAGATACCTTAAACTCATCCAATTATCTGTGAATTGCCAAGTAAAAGTATGCTGAAGACTTGAAGGACAAATAATGAAAGGGCTTTCAATCCAAGAGTAGACTGGTGAAGGGAAGAGTAATTTCAACAATGATAAATGTTCCAGTAATAGATAATTGCAATCTTAGAAGCATGGACAACTGCATACAAGCCTAAATTTAAGAAAGTCAGTTTTTGACTTTGCAACTAATATTGTATGAATTAAATCAAGTGAAAATTTATCCTACATACCATAAAATTGTTACGGTTGTAATACAGTTATGATAATATGTAAGTGAAAATACTTTAATGGTCTTAATCCACATAGATTTATTGTTTTTACATTATCCAAGCATGTTTAAGTGGAGTCTAAGAAAGATAATTATTACATAAACATAAGAGTATAATTAATGCACTTTTCAGAAATCTAATGTAATTATATTCACTTTTTTATGCATTTTACATTATGTAACAGTTATTGATAATAAAATTAATTTTACCAATTAAAATATGGTTTAGATCTAGTTATATATATTAAATCTGCGATGGAGGGGAAAGAAATCTATTACCTAAGTGAATCCAAGTCCAATTAAGTGCATGTTGGAAACCAATTCAAATAAATTAACAAACTTACATGTGTGTGTGTTTTTAGGGTCGTTGAGGGGATAATCCAGTGAAAAAAAAAAACATTACAATTCCATGAAAACTTTTAGCTCATACAACCACTTTTTTTTTTATAGGCCCAGTTAGTCACATGCTGCTAAATCCAACTAAAATCCATCTACATAAGCCCATTAGAAAGCTAAGGGACATACCACATCACAACCATAGTCTTCTGTTTCACACAGTTAAGGACTCTGACACAGCATAAAGCAGAGGTTTAGGACCCCCCTCCCCTCCATCCTCTAATCCAGTGCTAGTGTGTGAGCCACAATGGTCAGTGCAGTTAACACATGTGCAATCAGCGGCTGTGCCATTAACACAGTAGGTACATGTAGGAGCTATCCTAAGACTGGTGACTTTGAAGTTCTTCATTTATTTAATTGTGAAACAAAGATTTTTGGCAGCTGCAAAAAAGACATGGCTGTGACAATAACATAATTTAGCCAAACACTGGCTGGCTAGCATTTAGCATGCCATCCAACCTAAGACTTTAGGTCATCTTTAAAGACTGCACTGGATTTATGCAGTTACTGTACATAGTAAATAATAGATAACCAAACTAATTACTAACTTTCCCTGTTACATGTTGGTTGTTATTGCTAGAGAGAGGGTCGCTAGGTCATTCCTTTTCATATCGACAGCTATTAAAATACAAATAATGCATCAAAATAAGTCATTATTTCAACTACATTAATCCATATTAGATACAATGAGGTGACATACAACATGAATGAATAATACTTAGCAAATTCAGAATGTTCATTTTATGGTAAGTTAATTAAACCATTAATTGGAGATAATTTAGCACATTTAAAAACAACAAATTATTTTAATGTATTCTTACAGTATCTTAGTTTCTGTTTTTATACACTGAAAACACAGCTAATATTACTTTTAGAGCAGGTTTCAAAGACATTTTCTGATAAAGATATTTTCTTTAAAATCAATAATTTACAAGGTATTGCATTTATTATCATTTGTTTATTATACTTAATTCAACTCACAGTGTATCATTTGAGGAGATCAAATGTAATTTGAAGTTTCATTAACTTTTTCATCCTTTTACATATAACTATTGCTGTGTTAACAAAACTGCTGCAGTTGATTCAGGAGTTGCACATTATTAAAAATACTGTTTACATTATTGTTTTCTAAGCATTGTTCACTATTGTTTTCTAACATGCAACACATCAGTCAAAACTTAGTGTAAATGTAGTTTAAATTAGGTACAAATGTGTAGTCAATTTGCACAAAATCTACTCAAGCAATCCAATGCATTGATAATAAAGGTAGCACACTGTCATTATTTCTATTCACAATAATCAGCTTTGTTTATGTTGTGACTGTTCACAATGGACATTTCACTGCCTACACATACTGGCAGAATACTGATTAGTTTGGTAGACGATTTTTGTTGTGTGTGACCCTGGCTAGCTTAACTAGAACTCCATAAAAACAGATTTGAATGCTATACTCTCAAATACGTAAATAATTTCATTAAGATATTCTGTATATAAAAAATGAAGCATATTCTTAAAGGAGAACTAAAGAGCTCATTAGTCATTAGGCTGATTATTTAGGACTAATATACTTACCAATACTGCTCTTTTCTCCAGTGCTGATTCCTGCTTCATGTTATAATGATCTTCTTTTCTTTAGTTCCAGCCTTTGCTATCCCCTTCTGATTCATACTTTCCTCTTCAACATCACTGATGTGAACAATTGCTGAAGCAGCATTAGGTCAAAATACATCTTGCTTGCTCCAACAGTAATGTTGAAGAGGAAGCAGGAAGTAAAGGAGATTGCAGTGATGGAAATAAAGAAAACATGAAGCAGGAGTCAGCGATGGAGAAAAGAGCAGCATTAGTAAGTATATTAACATATAAAGAATCACCTCTAAACTAACAAAGCCCTTTAGTTCTCCTTTAAAAATAGATTAGTGCTGTAATAAGAAAAACTAAATTACCAAAAACTTTTTAACAACCAGGCCTTTGAATGACAAAGAAACCCTTATTAGTTCTTAAAATATTGATATATAGAATAGACACTGGGATAAACCATGCAAACATAATTCAATATGTGGAGACGGGAATCCCTTTAATGCATATGCTGATGTCCGCACGCAAGACATCAGCATGCGCATAATACCATTTGCAAAATGAGCCAAAGGCTTCGGAGCTCACTTCGCTGAATGCTGAATTCCCCCCTATAAGAGTTGCCTCGCCAAGACTGGAATCCCTTTAAAGCGCTCGCTGATGTCCGCGTGCAGGACATCAGCGAGTGCATATCAGTCAGTGCAAAGTGAGGCGAAGACTCCGCACCTCACTTTGCACTATCGTGAATTCCCCCCCCCCTAGTTTCAAAGCAAATTCATTCTTTCTTTACTCCTGATCATACAGTATAAAATTAATAGTGAGTAAATGAACTATGCAGTATATTGTTATTTAAACAGAAACATATCGTGCATTTGTTATTCTACCATTTGTCTGAACTTACATTGAATGAAAGGAGGAATCGGATTGATGAACAACTAGACATGTTCCTTTACTCATGTCAATCTCACCCTCAGGCATCTGAGTGCTTTCATTTTCAAAATACCTCAAAAAATTGTTATCAATGGTACACCACCATCGTCTCATCTCTAAAATGGAGAGAAAAAATATTATATACTATTATAGTTTATTTTATATTTCTTAGTTTAAAAAAATGTCCCCATTTAAACTTATCTGGTTCTTCTGCCACTTGCATATTTATGCACCAACCCACCGAAATACACAGCACAAATTCCTTGTGGTATTAGTTAGCTACATTAGTTCATTAAAGATGAATCAGCAGTGATCTTACCCCTCACAGGATTAAGCCAAAACATACTGGATTGTGCTTTCGAACTGAAGTCTTTCTTGATATAGTCTTGCGAAACAATGCCAATACTTCAGATAAAAGGTGATATTCACTACATATATTTTATATGTAATAATATAATTATGTCCTTGTAATAATAATCACTTGCAGAACATTTAGGGAGAATGTATTTTGAATGCATATATATCTAGGTTTTGAAGAAACTTGATCATAAGCAACTACATGAAATTTTCCAGAAAAAGACAGATTTTTTTTTTTTTACTATAATAAGCAATGTGCATGCCCCACCAGTGTCAGGGATAGTCAAGGGTATATAGTATATAATCATCTGACTGCTTTTGGGTGTGTAAAGACAAGTTATGCTTTTGTATATGTACATTGTATACAAACAGAATTTTAGTAAAGTCTGTTCTTATCTTTACTACTTATATTATATGAAGTATATGTAAAATGGCCATAGATTTCATACATATGCCATAACTGTCACACATTTAAGTGAGTATATTGTACAAGTGATAATACTTCTATAGCTAAATCCACATGGTCTTATTGGGGGAAAATGTTACTACATAAACATGACAGTGTTATGAACAAAGTTTGTTGTAATCCAATGTAATGATATTAATATGTTTGCATTTTACATTATGTATAATTTATTAATGTAAACATTTCTCTTAATCGCCTACATACCTGTATACTGAAATAAGCAAAGAACAAATGAAAGATACTGAAATCACATATTTTTAAATGAAGACAACTGTCCCAATTAAAATGATAATCATATAACTCTGATCTTGTCTATTAATGAATTCTGACTGGTCTGGAGCAAACATTCATTAAATGTCCAGATTTCAGCATCCAGTGCTGAGCTCCGTGAGACGCACCCCAGTAATCGGGAACCCTGTGCACCATCCCTCCATTAAAACATTTTCATTGACATTCACTGATAGTAAAAACTTCTGAAAAGTGTTATCTAGAGGTTGGGCCCCCTTGTGCAGCTGATCTGATTTCAAATGCAACCCCTAAAAACCTAGTATTTATGTCCCTGTTGTGGGGGCAACAAAACTCTATAGGATTAAAACAACGCTGGCAATACAAAGTTGCATTACTTCCCCCAAAAGTGAGGGAGAGTGACTTTCGTAGATTTTTTTTTCAGTTAATCAATGGTGGATGTTGGTATAGACCAGGGATGGCGAACCTATGGCACACGTGCCAGAGAGGGCACGCAGAGCCCTCTCTGTTGGCACGTGAGCCGTTGCCATACCCTGCCTTCAGTACAGGCCGCGGACCCGATCTGAAAGTTTTCAGGCCAGATCCCTGGCATGCACTGAAGAAGCACACACGAGCAGGGGAGTTCTCCTCCCCCAACGCTTGTGTGCTCCTCCTCCGGTGCTGGCGTGATTACATCACTCACCAGCGCCGGCACTTAGAGGAAAGCCCTCGTGGGTGACGTCACCTTTTTGGCACGGAGTGCCAAAAAGGTTCGCCACCATTGGTATAGACTGACAGTTCCCTTTTACACATCTCCATATTTTATGTCTGCCTTCAAGTAAATGATTCTCCGTAAGTTTGTGTGTGTTAATATGGTTTGCATGGATTATTGTATTTTATGATTTAGAAATGTCTTATTTCTTCATGAAAGCACTAACGGAAACTTCTGAAACATGACCACTCTATAGTAGGATTAAAACTTTCTTTAACTGAATTAAATATGCACAATAACTCTTCATTCAGCTTTATAAATCCAAATCCATAGCTAGTTGAAATGATTTACTTATCTGGTGCAGATAACATTGAAATGAACTAAAATTATTTTGGTCATCGCAAAAATGATCCGAAGAATTATTTTAGCTATCTGTATCCTCAGATACTAATAATAACTGGAAAGTATTGTGATTTGTTTTTTGGGTTTAGAAATAATCACTGTTTGTTTTTGCAAGTATCGCTTGTTAGGAACTCATATTATTATTTATATGGGAACTTTTAAAACATTCTTTTTTATGGAAGAATAAAACATTGTGGTGCTTATTAATAAATCAAATAATTCCATCATTATTTGTCAAAGAACTTCTGACTGCTTGAGAAGAAAACTAGGAAAACTTATGTTGTAAAATGTTTATCTTCCTAAGTGAAACTGCACACAGCACAAGTGATTGCCTTTGTATACATCTCTATATGACTGGATATCATTTAGTATTGCCTTTACAGAATATGAATTCAAAAATTGCCAAACCTTTAAAATGTGATTTTTTTTATATATAAAAATCAAAATAAAATATCCTAATGTAGATTCCTTCCTTTAAAATTGTTACTGCTGGCAGCCTAGTAATTATACAGTATTGCCACTGGTAGTAGGCATTTATATTACAGCAGAATTTGCATTGGTCAATCTCAAATGATGGATTCTAAGGAGTTTCCAGTCTTCCTTGCAGGTAAACTTGAAGGTTACAGCCCATGAGTTAACCACCTGTTGTTAGCCACTGGACAGAATGGAGCTGAGGACAAGAACAGTGGAACTGTAACAATACTGACTTGTAGTGCAGTGGCACAGGATTACTGATGCATAAACAGCAGAATTGCAATTCCAAGCAAAAGGGAAAACAGGAAGATGCCAGGTGCAAGAGTAGAACACCTAGAAACAACAGAAGCCCAGACCTTCTCCT
Organism: Pipa parva; assembly: GCA_019650415.1. Lineage (NCBI taxonomy): Eukaryota > Metazoa > Chordata > Amphibia > Anura > Pipidae > Pipa > Pipa parva. The sequence goes on along the minus strand of WMED01025237.1, from coordinate 1,903 downwards.
ACATCACCTATCTCATCATAAAAATTGATGGGAGCCGCACTGGAAGTATCACATTGCCTGGAACATGATTCTGAGGGGTGTCTGCCAAGTTTGTTATGTAGTATGTGCTTGACATCATACTCAATTTTCTGGTCTATAAAGTCTGGAGGAGCTGGCCCTTTCAGAGAACTAGTTCAGAATTAATTGTTTTGGCATAAACACAAAAAAGATGGGAAAGCAATTCCAGTTTGTAAGACACTGGGGTGGACACTTCATACAAAATAGACATCTTTTGTTTCCAAATTCTGCCTTAAAGGAAATCAGCTGAAAATGTAATTTGCAATTTTTGGTCTGTGTTGCAAAGTGATAAATAATTTGAAAATGTTTGTTCCAACCTTCTTACTTTTATTACCATAGAGGCACAACCATAAATCACATGTGTCCAAATTAAATTGATCTACCTACAGTAGGTAGACCTGTGTTTAAGGGACGTAAAAGAATGCATGTTTTCCTGATTGGATTTTGTATATGGAATAAAATTAAATGATGACATTTTGTTCTTATAATGTGTATTGCTTGAGTGTCCAAGCAATAATCTTTACATAATAAAAACATTTCTCAAGTAACATAAGGGTACAATTTTAATGCCAATAGTCCTACAAATTTCTCAGTGTCTAGACACTTTGTCCAAACACCATCCATCACAGCTTAAACAGATGGTGTTTGAAACTATCATGAGAACTACAAGAAGTGATACAAAAAGAAGGGGAATCATAAATGTATTTTACCCATCTCTAATGCAAAATGTTTTGCTTACCCCAAACATGCTAATACGAGTCTGAATTCATTTTTAACTATAAGTTTAGTAGAGTTTATACAGAATAATACTTAGCACAAATGGAATCAGCATGGATTATATACAAATGTAAATATAGATACTATACAATGAATAATGCAAACCTTACCTTCTTTTAATTTCTTGTTGGTTAGCATCTTAATGGTACTTGAAGATGATATAAATAAGAAGCCACAATAGAATGAACTTAAGTTGGTCCCATCCACCTTTAACATTTCATTGTTTCTGAAATCTAGACTCAAATAAAATTTCCAGTTTAAGTTTGAAGTCTAAAGTGTGTTTGGGAGCATTAGCAGTGAGGAAACTGGGGCTGTAACACTATACACGCATTCCCATAATGGGTGCTAGCAGCAGGTCCCAACTGCCTGGAGGCCTACACCTTAAAAACTAACCAAGATTCAGGAAATCAAATTTCAAATAGGTTCCTTTTATTAAAGCATATATGAAGTCACATTTTATGAAGTAAGTACAAACTGATTATGGAATGGAATGATATAACCATCTACAATAATCCTTCAGTTTAAGGAATGTAGGAGATATTAAAAATACCAATTTATATGGTTCTTACTGGTTTATCACTGTAGCTACTGAAGGAGACTTAGAAGTTTTGGCATATTGAGTAACTTTAAAAATAATAATTAATGCCCAGGAAATATTCATTATTTGCTATTCCAAAGTCTTTTATTGTCTGGATTCTAAATTATCCTAGTCAAATGTTGATTTAAATATTTTGCTTTTTCAATAATCATAAATCTGTAGGAGACTAAGATTACATATTATTGCTCTCTTCCATCAGTTATCCTTATTTAGTAAACCACTACATTAGCTTTCTTTAAAACTCCAATCTCTATGTCACTCTCAAAAGAGCATCATTTTCATATACAAACCAGATTCCAAAAAAGTAGGGACACTAAACAAATTGTGAATAAAAACTGAATGCAATGATGTGGTGATGGAAAATGTTAATATTTTATTCATAATAGAACATAGATGACAGATCAAAAGTTTAATCCCAAAAAAGTTGGAACAAGTAGCAATAAGTGGCTGGAAAAAGGAAATTGAGCATAT